>SSHR01000737.1:0-43556 GCA_006518225.1 Fusarium neocosmosporiellum | reverse complement strand
CACACTCTCAACCTCCGAGACACATTAAACCCCACTAGCAAGACCTGACTGAGGAAAGCCTCGATAATGTCATAAAGCACGTCTAGCCTGAGCTATTAGAGCCATTTTATGTTTAGTTAGTCCTGATAACCTCTGTGCCTATAGGCTGCCCCCCTGGTTCTACTGGCATCATGTCCCAGATGTTCAAGTCGTTTGCTGCTGGCATTTGCGTCAAATTGTATTCCAAAACATCAAAGCTGTTGTTGAGATCTGAGAGCCAGGATGGCTGCCCATTGACCATCCATCCATTCAACAAATTTTGAGGAGCCATTTGTTCGTAATCAGGACTGACTACTTGTCCTTCGGCACAGGTGGACTGAACTAAGGATACCGCATCGACGTCCCCTTCGTTTCCCTATTAAACGAGTATGCGTTAGTTATAGTTACACGGGTCACATAAAACAGAGATATATGGCCCCCTGATTTCAGGCCCAATACGTACCGACCACCCGTATAGTGTTCTTATCTCGTCTGCTTGAGAGTCTATCATAGACTGGAGACCATCAAGGTGCGAGCCCGTTGTTTCGCTCTCAAACAGTTTCGGTTGAGGATCCTCGGCATCGTTACGCCCTGATATCCATTCTTTCCATGCTTGGTGGCCCTCCACCCGAGTGCTATCAGTGGTGGAAGACTCTGTAGTCCGGCCTGATGCAGTCTGGAAGAAAGGCTCGAATCCGGAAAGAATACACCCTAATGAGGATGCCGCGGTTTCACTCCCTTTGGCGAGCTCTCTTAGTACTAGGATCCCCTCAGCTATTGTTCGTTTCGTGCTGTCGGTCGGTGGTTCGAGTTTAGCACCAAGTAGCAAGACATGGAGCGCAGAACTGCAGTATAGCGGATCCTGACAAGAGTATCGACATAGTAGTCGACGTTCCTTGAGTGTTTTAAGCATGTTGATAGTGGAGAGTGCTGCAGATATGCAATCTCTCACAGCATCTTGGAGGAATTTGACTGTGTGCTGTTGGTCTGTTCGAACCGACTCGTTATCCTTGGTCGCCGCTGCGTGGCTCAACGGTATCCTGCTAAGAAGCATAACAGCCTGCTCATGGGTGAGGTGAAGATGAACAGCGCCCCGGGTTGACGTCTGGGATACTTGTAGCTTCTCGGGTACATGGGCCTTCCAGTCCTGCAAGGCAGCCTTCAGTTGACTAAAGGTGTTTGTGTCGATGATTTGGCGCCCTTCGCTGGGCTTGTTGCGAGAATACATGAACTTGACGATTCTCCCCATTATTTTGCATAGTTCGATCAGCGCAATCTGACCTTCGACAGAACTGGTATATTGCGGTACTCGTAGCTCAGGTAGGTCTTGAGGGAAGGATGCGTCAATCTCCTCATCATCGAGCATCAAGGGCCGGCCCAGTTGGAAGGTCAACTGCCTTTCATGTGTATACACGCTCCACCACAATCGGTTTCGGAGCTCTCGTACTTGTGGGTGAAGATCCTCTGCGCCAACCGCACGGTGCATGCCCATGTTTATAGCCATTCGCATCGCCAGGCCAAATACGTTGTAGGCCGTGTCATGGGCACTTGTGGTTACCAGAAAGGTTCCTTGAAGCACACAAGCCTGGATGCTTGTCATCGAACATGTAGACACAACATCGGAAAGGAGGCGTCGAGAGATTCGGTAGAACCTCCAGCCGGGGTTGGACGTGGGCTTGGGTGCAGAAACGACTGAAAGGTCCAAAGTATCCGCAAGTAGCGCCGAGTAGTCAACATCTCGGCGAGCGTCTTGTTCAAGATCAGCATACTGGCTCCCGATGGCCAGTATCATGAAGAGTATGCAGATGAACTCGAGTGGACGTCGGCTCGTATTGTTTCCCTGAGGATCAAATTCGTGAGTTCCGGCAAGAAAGGCTTCTATTTTCCGAGAAAAGATGGCAGGGTGGATAAAGAAGAAGTTGGATTGGGAGTATCGAAAGAAGGTGGTGGCGAGAAAGTCGAGAACCGATCGAGGAGGGAGAGCCGCAATCAGACTTGTTCTAAGATGGCCGGACAGCAGGGTTTGAGGGTCGTCAATGAAATGACGATAGGCCTAGTAAACAATGTGTTAATGGTGATAATCGGAAGCGGTCAGCGGTAACTCACTGTTTGTCTGGCTGTCGCTGCTTTAGGAGACTCATCAACAGCCTCTCGAACACTGTCGAAGAAGGCCCAAGCAGAGGAGCCCCCATCAAAGTCTTCACCAGATCAACAAGAGCCATATGAAAAGAAACAAGAAATACTCACATGTCCTTCCTTGGTCGTGCACGTAGGTTTGGGAACTTGGAACGTGGTCAATAACAACACTTCCGTGGATCTTGCCTGTGTCATCACGCTGATTTTCGGGCTGCAGTCGCTCTGCAAAGCGTCTTAGGGCATCGATATTCTCTGGAATCTCGATATTTCGAGAGCGCAGAATAGATTCCAAGATGGATTCTCTCTCGGAGACATGTGACGACACGTTCGCTTCAGAAGCGACTCCCTCCTTGAAGTGGCAGGCTGCTTTTGATGTCCGACATCGTTGACATGGGCTCAGTCCGTCGCATTTCAACTTGTTGGACCTGCAAGGAGCGCATCTGCATGTAATCAGCATGTACAGGGCGACATCAGTGTTTGTGGGATGAGTACGCTTTTCGGACTCGCTTCCGTCGATCATCGGGAACGATGGGCCGTTTCCGGCGTCCGGTTTGAGGTCTGGGGCTTTCCATTGTATCAAGAATTGTTAATTATCACCGCGGGACGTGAGCCGAAGCACATCACCACCGATCCGAAAGATTCGGGTGCTTAAGAGTCAGCCATGATCCGAGGGCATGGGTGATGTGAGGGGGGGTTATCTTGCCACCGACCAACCGAAGACGATGTAGATAAGAGTTCGGTGCTTTTTCTGGGGCCGAATCTGGGGAAATGGAGATGGACTGGGGTCGGCGAACTAACCCATTGTAGCACTTAGGCTGGCCTGACTCAAGACGATTGTCCATCACAAGAAATCCAAGGGACATGGTAGTTCTGTTAATAAGGTTTCTCGCTCAGCTGCATCAATAAACTGAGGCAAGTCTCTACGGAAACTCAAAAGTGGACAGGAATGCTTTACTCGCATGACTTGCATTACCTGGATCGGCGCTCTGTGTCGCCCTGAAGTGGAAGGATAAGTACAAGAGGACTTACGGTGCTTTACGATATTGGGTTTTGATGCCGTCATGTATCGATAACTATGTCTTTTGCTGTTATGGCTGATGGCCTTTTGGACTCGTCATTGAAGACAACAACGATAACAAGAGGGCCAGTTCTCGAAGACGCCAACAGAAAGACTCGATTTAGCTGCCTAACTACGAAGACTGGCATCTACCAGGGCTTCCTTTCAATGGTAACTGGCAACTCTTCAATGCTGCTAAACGCAACGCGTCCCTCTTTAACCACAGCGAGCAGACTTTCCCTTTCATCCAAGATCCTGATGTCTTCCAACGGGTTCTTCTCCAGGACGATCATATCTGCCAAGAAACCTTGCTTGATCTGTCCAATTTGGTTTTCCCGCCGCAACATCTTTGCACAATTGACAGTTGCACTGCGCAAGATGGACAGAGATGGCAGCACCTGGGACCGAATTGTAAACTCCTTTCGCTGAAACTGGTGCATTCCAGCAATCAAATCCGACCCGAAGCAGACAGTCACACCAGCCTCATGTGCAATCTTCAGCGCGTTGAGCCCAGATCCGAGAACAGCCGCATTCTTTCTCGCGCAGTCGTCATTGAGGAACTGATCGTAAGGCGGCGTAGCCATGGCGTCGTGAGTAACGAGCGTAGGTGTGAGAAAGATGCCTTTCGATGCCATAAGCTCAGCTAGATCTCTGTCAAGAAAGTTCCCATGCTCAATACCAAGGACCCCGTTGTCAATCATGTGTCGCATGGCACGTATAGTATACGCATGTGCCGTGACATATGTGTCGAAGCTGGCGGCTGTCCGAACAATAGCTGAAAGCTCCTCGGGTAAGAATTGGGGGTGGGCAAGGTTATTCAGACGGCTTGCGACACCTCCTCCCCCCATGATCTTGATAAAGTCGGCTCCCTTGCGGATCTCGTCTCGTACCGCAACGGAGCACTCAGTTGGGCCATCGCAGAGACGCCCGATGCCTGACCTATGCCCGGCACAGCATTTCATCGTGGGGTCCTCATCAGAGAAGGAGGCTCGCTGGTCTCCATGGCCACCAGTCTGGGAGAGGGCGTGGCCGGCAATGAGGAGCCTTGGTCCCACGATGAGCCACTCGTCGATGGCCTCTTTGAGTGAACCATCAGCACCTCCACAATCCCGAGCGGTGGTGAAGCCCCTCTGGAGCATCTCTCGCGCCAGGAATGTGGTGCGAAAGTTGTTCATCGAGGCGGGAATGTTCTTGTACGTGCTCTTGAGATCAGCCTCGCCCGGCGTCGCAGTGACATGTACATGGCCGTCGATGAGACCAGGGCAGAGGTATTTTCCCTTGAGATCTATACATAGTACATCCTCGGGGTGACTGAACTTGCCCTTGGAAGGGTCTTGAATAGACACATTTGTGATTTGAGCACCGCTGACGGAAACCGTTGCGTGTTCAACCACCTTTCCCTCGAGTGGATCAATCAGCTTGGAATTGTAGATGACGAAAGGCGTAGGTGTCGGCAAGATCCAAGGCTTGTCTCCTACAATGCCCTGGCTTTGAGATCGAGTTGCAAGGGCGGTAGCCGTCATGGTGGCGGAGTCACAGGACTGGGACTTGGGTATGGGTACCGGGCTTGAGAGCAACAAAAGGAAGAAGGAAAGATAACGTGCGGGGGAGATTGCCACTTCATAATGCCCCAAGAAGATAATTTCCAGTCATATATATGATATCTATTGCAATTTGAAGTGTCTCGTTCCGAGAACCCTGAGCCACTTCTCACAAGCTCGGGTACCCGTACCCGAAAGGCGGGGATTGAGGCCATTATATCGGCTCCCGAGCCGACCAACACCCAACAGATGGCACAGACGGCAATCCCCGCTATCTAAGACCACGGGCTAGCTTAGTTTTGACGGTAGACTCTGGGGTTTGAGCCAAATGTATAAAATTACCATTCGTGCCCTGACTGCAGCGCTCTCATCCAGGCACTCTTCCAGCAGTTGTCTTCCGGTACTGTTCTTGAACCCGTCCTACTCAATTCTTCTGTATCCGGCCGGATACCCAACGTTTACCAACCATGTCGGACCTTTCAGAGAAACCAGCTGGAAAAACTCCCAGCCTTACGTTGGGCACAGGCGAGGAACAAGTGCAATATACCCAAGAAGAGGAGAAGAGAGTTCTGAGAAAGATTGACCGAGTCGTTCTCCCACTGATGTGCTTGGTAGAATTCTTCCAGTGTAAGCCTGACGGATTTGGTCCTGGGGAGAAAGACTGACCAATCCCCAGATCTCGATAAACAGTCGATTGGCTATGCCGCAGTCTTTGGCCTCGCTGAGGATCTGGACATGACGAGTCACCAGTACTCCTGGTCCATCAGCTCGTTCTACTTTGGCCAGTTGCTCGCAAACTACATTTTCATTTACCTCATGAGCCGCCTGCTAATCACCAAGTTTGTGGGAATATCTGTGTTGGTTTCTTAACAAGCCTCTCTTCTCAAGAACCTCCGGCTGACTGTTACAACAGGATGATCTGGGGAGTGATCGCAGGCGCATTGGCTGCTCCTGGTAACTTTGCTGGCTTTACGGCCGTTCGCTTTCTGCTTGGGTTTGCTGAAGGCGCCGTTCAGCCTGCCTTTGTGATTATCACCAGCACGTGGTACAAAAAGTCTGAACACTCATTCAGGGTTGCGTGAGTATCTCTGCTACGATCTTTGTTGGATCCTGTACTGACAAGCAAGCTAGTGGTTGGGTGACGTGCAACGGTATTGCCCAGATCCT
The DNA here is from genome assembly GCA_006518225.1 of Fusarium neocosmosporiellum. Taxonomy (NCBI): domain Eukaryota; kingdom Fungi; phylum Ascomycota; class Sordariomycetes; order Hypocreales; family Nectriaceae; genus Fusarium; species Fusarium neocosmosporiellum. Next base: position 37,637 of record SSHR01000737.1, on the reverse strand, counting down.
GGGAGCCCTCATTATGTATGGCGTTGGTCTGTCGGACAAGACCGCCATCGCAACCTGGAGAGTCATGTTCCTCGTATGTGGAGGTGGCACATTGCTCTCGGGGGCTCTATTTACCTGGCTGATGCCCCGTGGACCCGACACGGCTTGGTTCTTGACCGAGACTGAGAGGACGATTGCGTCAAAGCGCCTATCAGATGATCGCTTGTCGAAGGACGCTACTTCGTTTAAGGCGTCTCAAATCTGGGAATTTGTCAAGGATCACCGAGCACTGCTCTTGGTTCTGGGAGCCTTCACTAATACTCTGGCTTCTCCCGTCATTAAGGTAAGTGGTTACCATCTACTAGGTATGAATATTCATCTGACGATTCGATACCTAGTTCGCGACTCTGGTCATTAACGGCTTTGGTTGGTCAAAACTCAACACCATGCTCGTTAGCTTGCCAGCTGGCGTCCTGCAGATCGCCACCATCTGGATTATCGTTATTGGTATCCGTGTCACCAATATCCCAAGAGGCTTTTGGGGCATCATTGCCACAGTCCCGCCTCTTGTAGGAAACATTGGCGTCGCAACCCTCCCTCAGTCATCCAAATGGGGCATTGTAGTCTGCACTTGGCTGGCAACCATCCTTTCGCCTGCGCAGGTTGTCTTTCTAAGCCTGATTGCTTCCAACATCAAGGGCAATACTAAGAAGTCCGCTGCGAGCAATGGTTTCTTTGTCCTCTACGCAGCCGCAGCGATTGCTGGGCCTCAGCTGTGGACCAACAAACCTCGATATACTGAAGGAATCATTGCTGACCTCGTGGCATTGGGGGGGAACATGGCCATCTTTTCTGCATTCATGATGTCTGCAAAACTAGAGAACCGTCGCCGAGATCGAAACAACCATGTCTTTGACGAAGCGCCTGGAGATGCAGATGTAACCGATAAGCAGGACTTGAGTTTCCGATACACACTGTAGAGAGCGAGGAAAGGTTATCTTCACGAAAATCATTGGGAGACCCTCATCCATCTTACTATATATGTGGTCTCGGGGTCTCGGATGGTTCCGTCGGTCCGGCATGTCAGGAAGGTCGGCGATTACCTACCCAATTACATAAAATATCCGATTCACATACTCTAGCATCATTTCCGTCGGTAAAGCGGAAGACAAGAGCTATGATTGGCTCGGTGGACTGGAGGTTTCACCAGAAGAGGGAACATTGTCAGAGGTTGCTTGTTAGTAGTACCAACACATGATATGCTTTCAGCTTTACACAGCGCAGAACAGAGTTTGGGACCATGGGCATAGTTCTATTCCGCTCGGGGTCCACTAGACTTGCCGATTATCCATGCAATGAAACATTAAAGATATGGGGACTGCAGAGACCAGTGCTACTAGAGTGAGTGAGCAAATGCCGGTCGGCCGATTCACTTAAGGGCACACTGGGTACCACTTACTATATACTATCAAGTTGATTATCTCGTCTTCTGGATAAATCTCTATGCTGAAACCTGCCGTCGTCCGGAATGCACCCGTTTTCATTTCTCTATCCAAGGGCCAGGGATCAACCTGTGTCTGACAAGGCCCCGAAACTCGTCTTCAAACTGGTTGGCGCCAACTTCTTCTACTTCCAGCTGCTTTTCTTTGGTCTATTCTGCTACATTCTTGGATCCCTCTTTCAGCAGACTAGAAACACTCACAACATTCGAATCGCCTTTGTTGACTACGACGGAGGTGCCATTGGTCGCGCTGTGCGGCTTGCGTATGCCACTATCGAAGGCAAGGGTTTTCCTTCTTTGATCGAAAGACCGACATCGGAATTTCCAACGACAGCCGACCTTACGGGCGCTGTCTGCAGGACTGAATACTGGGGCGCTCTCTATGTGGTCAAAGGCGCATCGATGAGGCTGCATGAGGCATTGATGGGCGACAAGACATACAACAATACTGATGCAATGGGATACGTATGGAATGAAGCCTTTTATTCATCGATTATCGACTCCGCCGTATCAGTCAACATTCAGCTGCTATCCGACACTGCAAGAGTGGCCTTTACCACGGCAAACGGGACGGCCAATATATCATCGATAACCAGCCCAGCTGCCCTTTCGGCCTTTGCAAATCCATGGGGACTCCAGTCAATCAACATCCAACCAACGCCGCAGGGCTCAAGAGCAATTTACAACACCGTCGTCATCATCATAGTTCTGATGCAACAGTTCTTCTATCTGGGCACTCTTAACGGCCGGTATGCCCAACTCAAAGTATACACCCTCGTCGATCCATACCTTATCATTATCACCCGAAATCTAATTACTTTGTTCTATACTTTCATTGGTTCACTCCTGGCCATCGGCGCGCTCTGGGCTTTCAGGGCAGGTTGGGAAGTCAACGGAAACCAGTTTGCCCTGTCTTGGATCACCTTGTGGCTCTTCGCCCACATCAACTTTCTCATCTTTGACATCTTTACAATATGGCTGCGACCCCCTTTTGTTCCGATGGCTCTGATATCATGGATGGTCTTCAACATAACGTCGGTTTTGTTGCCCTTTCAACTGAGCTCGGATTTCTATCGCGTCGGCTACATGTTCCCAGCTCACAACTTTTATCAAGTCCTGATAAATATTTGGTCACGCGGGTGCAACCCTCAGCTGCATTATGCGTTGCCGGTATTGTTTGCCTGGGAACTGGTGGCCTTGGTCATGACTTCTGTTGGTGTCTTTCGCAGATGCCACCTCGCGACGGCTGCTCGTGCGAGTTGATTGGCACGCTACCAGCTTTATTACAATGTATTATGAGCTGGCAAAACGTGCGGTAAAGTATAACGCGTTGAGTAAATAGGCAGAATCAAAGAGTATAGGGAACTGTTAGGTGTATGAAAGCTATCTCTGGTTCCGAAACTTCAAGCCCAGGGTGAAGCGTGATGAAGAAATACAAAGATGGACCTTGTAGGGCAGCAAGATCAGAGGAGAGACTAAAGCCAAGTGGGCGATTGCAATGCGCCTGGCAAATCTACTTTGATCCACGATCATTGATAACTGGTCATGAGCTCACCGTACCTGGGTTAGGTGTCATCATCTGACTAAACGAGTCGCCGATAAAGTCGCCGACCCCTGAATAAGACCTAGCGTGCGGCTACTTTACAAATTGCTCCGCCTTATCACCAGGCCCCGCTGGTTGGCCCCTGAGCTTGTAACACCGTCGGACTACTTATCAAATTTGTCCGATATGAGGATGCCAGGACACTCTCAGGAGGTATGGGAAGTCTTTGTTTCTCGGTGGAATACAAGAATTTGCATTGCCATATATGTAATTCTCAACAAAGTAGCAGTTCCGTACAAGTATCCATGGCAAGAAGCCAACGCAAAGTTTCGAGGCAAATCACTTGACGAGGGGGATTTCACGCTGTCGGGTTTGCTTCTTTGGATGCGAGACCTCTCCATGTGCCCATCGCATGCTTCGCAGATAAAGCCAGGCTCTGTCCTTGCAAAGACCCAGAGATTAGACAAACAGCCTGTAAACTAGTCGTTTCCATGCAGGAAAAGAGGCAACTCTGGCTCTGTAGGCGCGAATTTCATCCCAATCATGCTCGCGGCGGCATGTGTCCACGTCAATGTCATGGACTCTCAGGAAGCCTTGGCCTTTCCAGAGGTATCCAAGAGCCATCATGACTAGGACCACAGGCAGTCCTAGATATTGAGAGAAAAATCCCTTTGCATCAGCAAAACCCGTCTCCCCTGGCGGGGCGACAATCGCTGTGTAGAACTGTAGCAAACGTTAGTAAACACATACTCTCCGTGGCTCGTGGCGAAGAGCTTACCTGGGCGATTAAGGCAAGGACAATCAATATCAGGCCCATCCACGAGCCCACAACTCCACCAGCAGCCTTGAAAGGGATCTCATCTAGAGTGTGACCATGAAACTTCCACGCCTTGCGGAATCGGATGTGGGCTAGGCAGACAGACCCCCAAGCGAAGAAAGTTGACAATCCGGAGATAGCCTGCAGCCATTCGAAGACGACGGGTCCCTTAGCATCAAGATTGATGAAGGCAATCAGACTGCAGACGAGAATGAGGCCGACTGAAGCGAGAGGCCGGCCGCCGTGATCGATATACGTGAAAACTTTGGGAGCATAGTCTTGTTGCGCAAGGGCTGTCAAGGTTCTGGAGCCGCCGTACACGGTTGCGACGCCGATAGACAGCACCGAGATCAAGATGACAGTATTCAGGAAGTGATCGAACCCGTGCAGTCCGGCATATTTCGCGACGAGAACAAAGGGTGACGCTTTGGCGTTGGAATAAGCGCTGTCAGACAAAAGGGCAGGGTCGTCGCTATGAATGAGAAGGCTGATGAGAAGAAGGCCAACCACGTAGAATACGGTAATCCGCCAGAAGACTTGCTTGATAGCACCTGGCAAGGCTCGAACTGGATTCTTTGTTTCCGCTGCAGCCAGTCCAACGAGCTCGGTTCCAGAAAAGGAGAAGGCAGCCGTAACAAAGACTGAGCAGAAGCCTTTGAACCCGTTCTTGAAAGGACCCGGGGACTCATGCCAGAGCTTGGCACCCCAGTAATGATCATAGGCACCCCCTGAGGGTCCGCCGCCGCAGACGAGGACAACTGCAATGATCAGGAAGACTATGATAGTCGCCAGCTTCAGAAGTGAGGCCCAGAACTCCTCTTCAGCGTACCCGATGGTGCCAAAGATGTTGATGATGATGACGGCGACGAGAAACACGGCAATCCAGACAGCTGGGTTTATATCTTCGTTCCAGTATTGGACAGTGATGGCGCAAACCGTAAGTTCGAGTGCAAAGGTAGAAGTATTCGAGAAAACATAGTTCCAGCCCATGGCGAAGCCCCACGATGGACTGATGAACTTGGTGGCAAAGGTATACGGACCGCCCGAGATGGGATACATGATTGCGAGCTCACCGAGGGCTTGGACTGTGAGGGGATTCGCATTAGCTTGACGGAGTCTCTTAACTGGCAAGTGGTTGCAATAGAGAACTTACCAACGTTGAAGATCATGATGCCTACTATGGAGAAATCGATCAACAGAGATCCAGGTCCCTAGTAGTTTCTCATCAGCTGGCGATTTAGGGAAAACAACCAAGCAAACTTACACCCTTATGAAGAGCCATACCAGATCCAACAAAGAATCCAGAACCAATGGACCCTCCAATGGCGATCATTTGGAGGTGACGAGGTTTCATCCTACGATCGTACTCGGCAATGCCAGAACCGTACTCACGGGACTTGAATGATCGGAGTGTAAGACCGTTACGGGTCCAGAAGTCTTGCTCATAAGCAACATTGTCTGAAGTCTGAGCCGCGATGGAATGAACAGTATTGGCGTCGTTGTCAACAACCTTCTCGTCAATACGGCCTCCCGCCTCGAGAGTGGTTTCTTTGACCTCCATTGTTGATCGTGAGCCGACTTGGTGCTGGCTTCAGGAAGAGGCAACCACAGTGATGAAATGATATGACAGGGAGGGTTTATTTCAAAGATGTCACGAGGGCAGTGTTTTAGGTGACACTTGGAATCTGATGGATCAAAACTCAAGACGTAATTTTCAGAGGGCCAAACTCAAGATATATACGCTGCAACACGGACATGGTGATCCGGGTAACGCCTCTTTCCGGGAAAAAAAGACATGGTTGGTAGCTCCCTGGTCTAGAAACGGTATCTCGAAGATGGATGGATGAACTCACTTGACTCGGCTGGCGATCCCTTCTGACCACCACAGCAAGCTAACATTACCAAATCTGGGGTTACCCCGCACAATCCTGATAAGCCTCCTTCTCGGTTATTTAGTGCCATGGCATTGCCGGAGCTATCGTCGGAGTCTTTGTTGGACAAAGGTTGGCAGTGCCTCTGCTGTTCTAGGTTGCTTATCTTTCGTATCAGGCCAAGGCACATTTCACATACCTACATACAGAAGAGTGGTGATAAGATAGCTAGATGGTCCGTTCTGTTATCTGCATCGAGATTAACCAGATGCAAGTATCCACAATGTCACAGATTACAGCTTAATCCCTCTCGTGATGCCATTAGAGAAGCCAGGGGGTATCGGGCCATCGGCCCCAGCCAGATGCTGGTGCGGGGACACGCTGACGCCTCTCCCGACAATCAGCTCATTCGCTGCCTAAGCCTCTCTTGGGTCTCTGAGGTGGGAGAGGAAGTCGTTTCCGGCGTCTTCAAACGCCGATTCATACCCCAGGACACGAGCGACAGGAACCTGGCTGTCTTGGTTTGCTGGCCATTATCTCGGAACTCGCTTCGTACGACGCCACGCCGTAGGAGCCAGGGCCCTACTTCATTTCACCCCACATCGGGTCATGGGTGGTGAGCTAGAAACCACAAGTCATTTCATTGGAGCTCCTCCATCTGGTCATGTTCGGAGTCTTGTTCGGAGTCGGAGTAGTCATCGGCGTCCTAGAACCCCACAGGGATTGGCGCCGACACTCAGGCATGGAGTTACGAAACATGCCCGAATACCTCTAAGATGTGGAGAGACGATCAGATGACTCGCAGACTAAGCTGGACTTGCAAGATGAACTCCGTGATGTGAAGTCGGCCTCAAAGAAGGATATAAGAAAGCCTGGTGGAAGCGCTCATGATCTAGGATATCCACCTCTCATCCCGCAATATTTTGCAATAACACACCTCTTCTCATCTGTTTCTTTCAAAAATGGCCATTGTCTCGGAACGCGCTCAGGCAGCTGGCACCAAGGCTAAGGGTGCTTTGATCTGGGAGATCATCCCCAACCTGTGGGACCCAGAGACCAATCCTGACGGATATGTGAGCCTTGGGGTAGCCGAGAACTCACTGATGCATGAAAAGCTTTCTGAGCACATGCATAACAAGTTTTCACCCTCTTATGCCGCCTTTACATACGGTGATGGCATGACTGGCACCAAACGACTCAAGAAGGCCATTGCGCAGTTCCTCAACCGGCACCTCAAGCCGGTTCGATCCTTAGAGCCATCTCACATCGACATCACCAATGGCTGCAGCTCTGCTGTGGAACACCTATCCTGGGCCCTGTCTAACCCTGGGGAGGCTTTTCTCCTGGGTCAGCCCTACTACGGAACCTTCAACCCGGATCTCACCCTTCGATTTGGCGCCAAGTTGCTTCCTGTCCTCTTTGACGAGATTGATCCCCTATGCGAGGATGCGATCGGCAGCTACGAAAAGGTCCTGCTCAAGGCCCAGAGCGAGAGGATCAAGGTCGCCGGCCTTATTATTAGCCACCCACACAATCCCTTGGGCCGATGTTATCCGCGAGAAACACTCATCGGTCTCATGAGACTCTGTGAGAAGTACGGAGTCCACTTTATCAGCGATGAGATCTATGCTCTCTCTGTGTGGGAAAACACCGTTGACAGCCCAGCGCCGATCCCTTTTGAATCCGCCCTCTCCATCGATCCTGTTGGCATCATTGATCCATCTCGTGTCCACGTCATTTGGGGCATGTCTAAGGACTTTGGTGCAAACGGGCTCCGAATTGGATCCATCATCTCTCAGGCAAACCCCATGTTGCACGCAGCGATGATCGCCGTTGGATTGTACAGCTCGGCATCATCTCTATCCGAACATGTCACTGCAAACTTGCTTGAGGATGATGCCTGGACCGATGCTTATATTGAGAGCAACCGGAAGGGTCTTGCTGAGAAGTATTTGGGCGCGGTTGCTTGGGCTAGGAAGAACAACATCACTTACGCGTCGGGGGTCAACGCAGCCTTTTTCATGTGGCTAGATCTCGGCAAATTCTACAAGGAACAGCATGGAATTCCAGAGTCGGAGGACGTCATGGACATCGTCACGAAGAAGTTGTTGTCGCACAAGGTCTTTCTTGCTTCAGGCAAAGACTTTGGCGCAGAAAAGCCAGGGTGGTTTAGGATTGTCTTTTCCCAAGACGAGACATATCTGAACGAAGGTCTGCATAGAATTATTGCTGCGCTCCAGTAGTCTAGATATATTTAGAAGCCTCAAAAGCTACACCAGTTTGGTAATTAAAGCTTCAAGCCATCAGCGCTGTCAAATGTGTTCAGTGTTTGTCACTCGAGTGAGCATTGCTCCGTGATCAAGACTTCGAAGCCACTTCACGAGTCAGATTAGCCTTGTGTTGGATCGCGTACGGCANNCTGACTAAGGTCAGGATATCGATCTATCAGAGGTTTCGTAATACAGGGTCACAATCCAACACCTTGTTAAATTGTTAGTCAAGTGGCCGACGGAGGCGTTACGTAAATGTCGCTAGTTTGTTTTAATACACCGGTTTTTGAGTTTGCTCTCGGATAATCTTTATCAGCCGATGCCGTCGGGGCATATATCACTGTTGGGGAATCGTCCGAGATGAAGTAAATCCCGATGGGCATGATGACACATTATTATCTGGGTAGTCGCCGACTAATATCTGTCATAATAAGTAGAAGGCCATATAATAGTAGTAGAGGAGCTAAATTCTCAATATCAAGACGCCTGATAGCTTTGCCACAACCACCACAGCCCTGATCTACACACCATGACCTCCAGAAATCTCACAGACCAAGAGTACACCGTCTACAGATCTAAAGACGGAGCAATCATCGGTACAAACACCCGCATACCGCCTTTGGGACCTCGAGATGTCCTCATTCGAATTACTCACTCAGGTGTCTGCAACGCTGATGCCATGTACGCCAGCATGGGTGCGCCAATCGCTCTAGGCCACGAGGGAGTAGGGATTGTGGAAGCCGTGGGTTCTAAAGTAATCCAGCTTTCCCCCGGAGACCGTGCAGGCGGAGGCTACCATCGAGGTTCATGTGGTACTTGTGGATATTGTCTGTCCGGGCAGGATATCTACTGCGATCAACGTGTCATCTTTGGCTCCGGAGAGCCAGACAACGGCACATTTGCGCAATATTACATCGGAAAGGAAACGTATGTTCATAAGATCCCAGAGCTCATCAGCAGTGCGCATGCTGCCCCGCTTCAATGTGCTGGTGCGGCCACCTATGTCGCGCTGAAGAGCACCATCCGTCCGACGTCACGTGTGGGAGTGATCGGAATTGGAGGGCTCGGACACCTGGCGATTCAGTTCGCGGCTCATCTTGGAGGCGAAGTCATTGCTCTAAGCACTACCAAGGAGAAACAGGAGGAGGCATTGGAGCTGGGTGCGCGAGAGTTTGTGCTCATGAAACAATTGCCCTTGAAGAGGCCGCTGGATGTCTTGATTGTGACAAGCTCTCATTACCCTGACTGGGAGAAGTAAGTTTCTCTGCTTAAAAACGATACCATAAACTTGGCTTTAACAATAGTTCCAGGATCATGGACCAACGCCTCCTGGCTCGATGTGGCGTCGTGGTGCCATTGACAGCGTCCCCCACCCCCCTTTCTCTACCGTAAGTCAAGATTTTCCTCCGTTTCTTGATTAAAAGCCATGAGCTAAATTACGTTTCTAAGCGCTGGTCCGATGTTGTCCAATGGCTGGCGTGTTCACTTCAGCCTCGTGGCATCGAGGGCGGATCACGACGAGATGCTTCGATTTGCCGCGATTCATGGGATTAGGCCTCTTATTCAGACGTACAAGTTTGACGGGGCACCAAGTATCGAAAAGGCCTTCAAAGACATTAGGGAGAACAAGGTGAGATATCGGGTGGTACTGGAGCTCTGAGATTTGCGACTTGAGAAAAGTACTCGTGGTTGAACCGAGCGCCGGAATCACCGAGTGTCAAAATTGTCAGCTCCCCTCTCGTAGCTCTAGCACCTTTGCCTAGTAAATACACTTTCGATATTGACTCGACATGCATCGCAAAAGCTCCATCTACAGTGGGATATTCAGCCCTCCGCTCGCCCAGGAACCAGGAAGAGGAGAAGGGAGAGAGATAGAGTAACCACATTGGCAAAAGTATCTATACTAGTTGTTAAGGAATGGGTGATCAGCAAGGTTGAGCCAAAAGTTCATTTCAAACTCTTGCACGCCATTATTTTCCCAAATATCCCAACTACTTTCGTTCATCGCGGCTAATTCATTAGGTGCAGACTGCCCAAGTTGCTGGGAGGCCATGCTTGCCATGAGCCCATTAGGCGGCGACAACATGCGGTCCAGGAGGCTCTTGATGGTTTGTGTTGCCCGGACTAACAAGGCGTAATTGGGGTGCTCGACATAGACCAACGTTCCTCTTTCTACTTCTGCAACCAGGATGCTCAAGTCCTGGAAAACTTGTGAGATCTCGACGTCTAAGTTTGCGGATAAAAAGGTTTGGTTAACTAGAGCAAGACAGATGACTCCGGCAGACGCCAAGCCATAGTAGACGACCTAGTAGGATCAGCCATATGACTCTTACTGCATTGCAACCGCAACTCACCTTCCACACTAGGGATGTTCCGGAGTTTATCAGCTGATCTTTTGCCATAACTGCCTCTATAACAAGACTGAGCATATCTACAGATATGCCAAGGAGCCGGCTGTCAGGATCGGATACAGGACGCAGAAGGGCTAGTCGAAGAAGAAACAGGACGTGAAGATAATTGAGTTTGGCATTGACCAAGAAATCTCGATCGACCGGGCGTCCATCGCATGACTTGAGGCTGCACTCCAGACGGTAGTGTGCAGGTAAAGCTAGCCACTGGGCCTCGGCATCAGCTTGAATGAGTCTGCACATATCAGCGACGTTCTCCAGTGTTAGTATCCATGAAACTTACTGAGCTTGTCGCACCCGCTCATCGTAGTTGTCTTGTCCAAACACATGCAATATATCTTCTTTCAGAACCGCACATAAGGCAGCCCATCGCGTGTCTGTAACAAAGCTGATACTTTCGGCAAAGTCCCAGTTGGCAGGGCTTCGAGAAACCTCGGACTCCTGTGAGTGGCTTCCAGGAAGACGAAACCTGCAGAATTCCCGCGTGATCCGGGGAGGACGTCCTAGAAATATTGATACGTTCTTGTCCGCCGAGTACGATCGCGCAAACGCGATTCTGCGCAGGTCTTGTAGGAAGAGGGGTACATTGTCAGCTGCTTCAGTCTGTTGATGGTAGCCGAGGGCAAAGAGGGAGCTAGCGACGTCTCCCAATTTCCGCCACGAACGATAGCCTAGTGAGTAGGCATCAGTATGAACCCAGTATCTTGGGAAGCTGCACATACTTTGATCACCGTCGATCTGAGAATGAGATATGAAGTTCTCGTACTGCAAAAAGAGCTGCAGGTCGTTGAGACAGTCAAGTGACAGTGATAGATCCAGGCAACGATCTGAATACCGGAGGGCAAGCCTCTGGAACTTACACCGCTGCTTCTCAGAGGTATAAAGAGGCTCTGCATATGCCAGATCCGTTGACGCTCGGCAAGCAGCAGTAAAGAACAGGCCAAGAGTTTCCCATCGTGCATTGTGATTGCAAAAATTAGTGCAGAATTCATCCAGAGTGGTATCAGCGTTGAAAAATATTGGGCGACGAGACTCAAGAAACAGGCTCTTGGAGATATCCGTTGCAGCTGATGCAGACCCGTGACATTTTGAGAGAACGTATTGTGTAGCCAAGGCACACCGTCCGGTAAAGGGCCCTGCCAAAGCAAGATTTGCGCCCTTTGTGATCCAGGCCTGTACCAACTGAACAAATGGTGGGATTTTGGATAAGCGACAAAGCTCAGTAATCAAGTCGGCACCCGAGGAGACAAAGCTGTCGTCAATAACCAGGTCTGTTTGAGGGCTGGAACTTTGCTCCATCTCTGGGTTCAGTTCATCCATCTCCTGGCCCTTTGCAAGGCGTAGCTGATCAAAGAGGGTAGTATGGCTTGAAGAGCCCAGATACCCCGGGTTCGGATAGTGAAACGGCTGAGTCGCTGATTCGCCAATATCAGAGGCATCTGCAGGGCTCAGCGCAGGCTCGCTCTGTCTGTAATGATCTCAGCGATGTTTTGACGGGTTGGATGTTGTAACGTACCTTGTTGACAATCGGGCGTCATTGCAACTTGGACTCTCCTCAATAGACCTCTTGAAAGGTCTGGGCCGGTAGACACATGTGGCGGCGCGGCCCCTCTCCCGGCATCGTGTACAGATGGGTCGTGCATGGTCGCAGGCCAGTTTCATGGACCGACAGCGGTCGCATGCTGGCAGTTTCTTGGGTCTCATGGCCACCTAAACAATCTCCACTTTCCTGTTGTCAATAATAGGCCACGAATTACTTACGCCCCTTGCAGAATGGAGTAGTATCTCGGGCGTTGATGGAGCTTGATGACCAAGAAGTGAGCGGAGAGAAAGCTGCTGTATCATTGTAATTATTGGGAGGCAGGAGGGGCAGGGAAGATAATGTCCTGTCAGATCTACCAACGCTAGTCCAGGTAGGCGATAAGTCGCGTCCCTCTCCCTAGACCTCAGAGGTCAAACATATTCAAGAAGTCGGATCATCAAAGCGACGAGAATGGCTTCGGAGAAGACAATCCCTAGACGCAAAATTCTTCCGATTCTCCAAGTCCCTGACGAATCATTTTCCAAGCTCTGCTAAGGTTGCCTTGCTCAAAGTCGTTGGTTCCAAGGTTCGGCGCTCTTATATAATTACTCCGACCCCATGGGCTTCTAATGTCACGCGCTTCAGGGAGGTCAAAATTCACCAAAAGTCTATGCCAATGGTATTTGGGATACTCCCGCAACGATTTCAAACATGTGGATAGTTATTAATACAACTCAAATTAGTGAAGTAGATTTCTACCAGTAACTTCAGATAGTATCAACGTCTTTGTTGACTGACCTGCGAGACGACCGACCGCATATAGTCCACCAGTCTCGGAACGATAGCACAAGCCAGTTTCCATTGCTCCACTTCCTTGTATGATGAGAACTTCAGAACAGGTGTTACTCTTGGGCCTTCATAGATCCCATGAGGGTGGCTCATAGCAAGCGGCCAAATGTCCTCAAGCCACGCACTCTGGGTGATGAGCAACGCCCCTAGATCATCCCACAGGAGACTACCAAGCACTCTCACAGTTCCTTTATAGCTGGGAAGCCCTCGGCGTCCTTGTCCGGCTTCGGGATAAAAATCAGGGTCCACTGCCAGGACGAATTTTTCACTGCCCTTGACAGGGTCGAGGTAGGATTTCACCACGTCTTCGTCAATGACCAAGAAAACCTTCTCGTGAGCACTAGGAGCATCCTCTGAGTTGATGTATTTGTGAAAGTGCCTGTTCAGATATAAGCTTACTAGAATCGTCAGGTTCTTGGTGAGGGACAGCTTACTTCCTGGCAGCCTCGACATCCCCGTCAGGGATCCCAAGCTCTTGAGCATCCAACCAGTGAATCTTACAGACGGCGCGAACATGTCCGATATCGGTCACACCTCGACCCCAATCGGAGATGTCCGACTCAAACTTGGCCTTGAAATCGTCCCATGCCCCAGGGGTGTGGCTATGGCACAGCCGATACGCGACGTAGCCACATCTCAGATTGCCATAGCCCAAATATGTCTTTGCCCGATCCAACCAAGGGTTGAGGACTGGTTGCTGAGGTTCTCCACGCAGTTCTCTTCGGGCTTGCGTCTGTGCATCGACCTGACTGAGGCATACAATCAGGAGACTCGCGGGGTCATTGCTCTGCAGGTCAACTGGGCTCAGTCCCAATCTTTCATAGGTTTCGTACTCTTCTTTCCGTGTAAGATAGCGCAAACGCCCACCGTAGTCGGCTGTTCGTTTCAGAATATTGGCAGACCAAGTAATGGGCTGTTCACGGAAGCCTCGCGGTGGCGCCGGGCCTGATGCCTCTTGAAGTGGTAGACTGCTACCTTTGTATCCGTCCATGGGTAGGGATATCGTGAAATCGGCCTTGGCGGCGTTCTCGAGTAGGTCAGAGAGCTTGTTGGTCAGATCCCACTGCACCTCGTCATAGTCATGAGGATGTGACGGGGAATGAGAGGCGAGCTTGTCTATTACCGGTTGCCGAAGACGTTGGACGTGATCAATGACCCATCCATGGGCCACCTCACACATGGAGTCGTAGAGGGATTTGATATACTGATACCAGAGTCCGGTCAATGATATTTCCTGGAAAGCACCCCCATTGGCCTCCAATCTTCGACAAGCGTTGATGGCTTGCTCGCAGTCGTCCAGGTGGTCCCAGATCCGATTGTAGACTGCCCGAAGAGTTTTCTTGATCCCGTCTTCATTCAGGTACTGAAAGACATTAATGACAGCGACGATATAGCGACAAGCCTTTGGGAAGTTCTGCATGTCGTCAAGCTTCAGGTCCTTCCAGCGTCTCTCAGACAAGGGTGGGATGCCCTCCCATATTCTCTTTTTCATAGCATAAAGCTCAGTTGCGATAGATGGAATTCTTGCGCCGCCATCGGGGAACTGAATTGACCTTTGAATCGAAACAACCGGAGCCTGCCCAAGGCGATGGTATTCAGCAGGTGTCCACTGAATATAAGGTTTGGTCATGTTTTCAACCTCCTCCTTCGTGGCCAGGGGCAGGATTGTTTGGCGGCCCTCGGGGAGACGGCCCCCGCTGGCGAAGGTGAGGAAGTTGGCAAGCGTTTGAGGTTCCATAGGGAGGTCTCCAACCCATAGTCCAACCTTTCTAAGGGGATTGTCGCTATGAAGGATTTGGTCGTAAATGCGGCGCGGAATAATTCCGCGTCTGACGCTTGCTTGCGAGAGAGGTGCAGTCAGAGGTGTGCCATGCTCGGTGAGGGCCATGTCCATCCTCAGCCATTGCTCCGATTGGTTAGGCATGGTGAGTGAGTTGTGTGACCTGTGGTAGTAAAGTGGTTTATTTGCGCATGTGATAGGCTAATATATAGCCCGACCTCCGTGATCGACAGGTCTTGGTGTTGCTGCGAGTAGAATGTTGCTGCTATGCTCGTAACATTCAGGAGAGTGAAAAAAAAAGTCTCCTTTTTAGCTATGACCCGGTTTTAAGTCGGTTCTTAACCCAGACCGACCCCTCCGACCCTTGTCTCACGTGGCGAATGAAAGAGGAAATGCCCGAGCCCATAACCAACAGGCTCGTATGACCTTGTGTTTCCATTCACGCTTAGGATATAAAGCCCCCACCACCTCACCGTGAATGTTTTACGAGCGCAGCGAGAAGCCTGTGCACTTCGTTTACTAGTGTTTAGTCTTCTCTGCAGATAGTTGCGGGTTTCTCACAAGAAATCCTGAGTGAACAATCCCAGGCGTCGGCCGAGATCTTATATCTCAATACCTATGCTGTCTGTGTCAGGCCTTTTGTAACGATTCTAGAGCCTCCGTTACCTGCCCAACTCTTCACAGTAACTGTGTTGGTGAAGGGATCAGTGGCTCGGAAGCCGGCTGTAATCTCGGCTCAGGGGTGCCCATGGCCCATTGCCAACCAACAGTTGTCACAACCTTATTGCCTCTGTTAACCGATGGCTTGGCTGAAGGGGAAAAAGTGCACAACATCACTGTGTCGATAGCCTAAAGCATTGCCTTCGATTTGGGGACTGTTCGCGATCGCTAGGCGTCAATACGAAAAACACTCTGTCAACACATCACCGTCAAGGCGGAATCGGCCACAGTGCCCAAGTGGATGTGAGAGAGCTTGGTTAAGTAGATTGATATAGCAGTAGTATTATCATTGGTGAGGATGGAACAGCGCCCACTTACTTGTTGGCTGGTGTAGCTCAATGCAGCACTCGATAATTGTCACACAAGGCCACACACTCCAATCTGTGAGTAGAAAAATGCGCGAATCAACAGTCCCATCGCACTCGCAAAGTCACATTCAGCATGAAATACTCAAAGCTTGGTTTAATGTGTTTCAAACTCACTCGCCTGGGGCTGATAAGTTTGGCTTCAGGGTAGGTAGATGCCAGGGGCGGGGATCGTTTCTTTCGGCTTCCAGTCTAGTTTTGCTCTCTTTACATCTCTTGACACTACCTTTTAGTCACATTCATTCATTCTTTTGGATGGAGCTATGGTGTTTGAGTATGCCTTGCTCAGAGCTAGCTTATCTCACTGCTCTTCTCTGAAATCGCTCACAAGATTGACCCCCATCACAACCGTCAAATCAAAACACATCTCTCGAAATGAGTTCTTTGCCAATTAACCTGGCACGAAAACACAATCTCTATTGGCATAGCTGAATCTGTCCTTTTACCGCTCCCCTAATGTCATAGGGTTGAGCTACATACTTCCTTCCCCTTGTTTCTGGGCTCGGGATCTTTCTAACGCGTTGATTACCCAATACCTTGTCACACCCCCACTGAGCCTGTTCTGTGTTAGATATGAGTTACTAAACTCGCAATGTTTCCGGAAAACTTACCATTGGACCGCCCTGAGTCGCCGGCTGAGGACAAGTGTTGACCCATTTGACTTGTCCGATCTTGTTGCCGTTCTTATCCCCCTCGGTGGGTTCTTGAGAAGACACGGTGACAATCCTGGCGTTTCTTCCCTTGAAATCTTTTCTGCCAGGATATTGGCGGTGGTACAGTTGAAGAGCCATTACCTGACCGCACATGGCTTGATTGCCACCCAGCCCGCCCACAGTTTCCGATGTCACCTTGGCAAGTTGGCAGAATTTCAATGCTGAATAGACTGCTGTATGCTCTAGGTCGTACGAATAGGACCCGTACCCCTTTTGCGAAGAGGCCAGGATGACTTCATCGTCAAAGGCCAATGCAGTCATGGCAGAAGGCCTCGCGTCCTGGCTGGCGCCGTAAGCCTTGATGGCATCGGCCATTTCACCATAGGCATCCATAGCCAGCTGTAGCAGTTGACCGTCGGAGAGAGTTTTGGGAATCGACTTGATGTGGCTGGTCATCACCCAATAGTGAGAGAGTGAGGATACACTCGGAGAGTGGTTGGGCCATTTGTTCGCCACCAGTGGCCAGTCGACCTTGACCTGTAGGTTGCCTGAAACCCGTGGTTCCGTTTCTGGGAGCACATAGGGCTTCTTTGAGCCTTTGCCGGCCCCTAGCACATCGTCGATCAACGCGCAGAGTACGATAGAGACCAGCAAGGCCAAGGCTCGCGAGGCTGCGATGATCATGGTGAAGAGGCGGGGAGGCCTTAAGCTAGAGGTCTGTATGGGTATTAGCAAGACTGGAACATGATGGAATTGATGTGATAGTGAGAGAGTTGAGTGTCGTACCGGAATCACAGGCTTCCATCCAGAGCGCGACCACCACGAAAGAAACGTTTAATCTCATGGAAGTGTCAGATTGCCAGATGGATCTCCGGTCTCAGCTGTCTCGGCTATTACCTGGTTTTTGTTTACGGACTAGCCTGAGCCAGGCCCCTGAAGGTGTGCCACTTGGCAATCTAGCAGGGGTCAGGGGGCCAGTTAGAAGCGGCCATTGAAGCCTCTATCAAAAGCCACCAGACTGATTCGTCCTAGCATACACTCACTTTGACGCGCCATAGGCCGCGCGCCAAAAAGTCCAGGCCTCTGAGCCAGAGCAAACAGTTTGGCCAGACCCCTGAGCTAGTCTCACTCAGGCCATTCCCCACTACAGCGCAGGCATGGCTAAGATGATGGACCAATAGCAGATTGGCGATGATCAAAGGTTAAAAATGCACAATCGTGACTTGGCGCGGAGTGCCACGGCTGTCACGGCATCCCGGCCGACTCCCCTGTCCTCAAGGCTCAGTGCCCCTCAAAGTGACATCTTTCCTCTGGCATTATTTGAACTTGCCGCGTACTGTATTGGCGCTAATCCAATAGAGAGGATTCACCGAGGCTAGAGAAATATCCAGCAAAGGCCAGCGTATTGCCTCGTGGGAAATAGGGGTCTCGGTCAACTCACCGTGGCTTTCCTCAGCTCTTTTAATTAGTTGATCCCTCGCCGTGGCGTAGCAACAACGACAATATCCGTCTTTCTAGAGCCTGCTTACCTCCTGGCTCATCTATGGACGGACATCTGCGACACAGGGGTGGGTGCCTCAGGCCGCCACCATCAGCTTAGCTCCAGCCACGGCTCCACGCTTGGTTGGTCTCAATGCATTCATCACCCTCACGTCGCCCATTTTTCTCTTTGCCCACGTCTCTCGTTTGGCCTTTCAAGATGAGTCGCCTAGTATGGCATTGCCTGGCCATCACCGCGCTCATCCAACAGGCAACTCCTTCCCCGCCGTTCCCGAGCCTGGGGTCAATGCTGGTCCCCAGAGACGGAAATCAGTTTGATGACGTTGACTCGTGGGACGCCAGTGACCTTTCATACATCACAAAACTTGCTGCCATCGGAGATTCATATTCGGCTGGAATTGGCGCTGGAAACAGGCTTGGAGACGCAAGCCAAGCATCCAACTCTCAGAGTGGTAAGTTTTATGCCTTGTTGCCAAACAAACAAGCCTCTGACATGATCTTTAGACTGGAGCTGTGGCCGGCACGATAATGCCTATCCTAGTCTAGTCAACCAAGATGGCAGGCTTGGCGATAAGTCTAGGAGGAGATTCCAGTTCCAATCTTGTTCTGGGGCCACCCTAGAAGATGTCACGAAGCGGCAGCTTCCTCACATTGACAAAGGCCAACAGGTCATCTTGGTCTCTGCTGGTAAGCTTGAGAGATAACTTGCAGATAAATAGAACCTGACAGAATCTTAGGTGTCAATGATGCCGAATTTGTCAATGTTTTGAATCATTGTATTTACCAGTGGGCTTCTTTCGACTCATCGGAAAAGGCATTTGATAAACTGGGAAATTCCATTCCTGGGCTCCTCAAAGACTATCCACACCTGGCCGAGTTCCAAATTGAGGAGTTGACGCGAAGCTGTGACGAACAGCTGGAGATTTCCCGGTCCCTCGTCGAGAGTGACGACTTTGGCCACAAGGTTGATAGTGTCTTGACTGAAGCCAAGCGCAAGCTGGCACGCGAGTACGTATCCTTCTCTACCTCGATTTCGTCTCAGTTGCTAACAGAATTGCCAGTGGCATGATCTACTATACAGGGTAAGAAATGGGCGACTTACTTGTTCCAGAACTTACGGCTAAATGATTGATAGATACGCCAAGTTTTTCTCGAAAACCATGACCGAGTCGTGCAACATGGTGTCCTGGTCGACGTGGACTGAGGTTAGTTGTGACTCTGAAGAAACCGACGGGCTGGATAAAATGTCTAATACGCCTAGGAATCCCACGACTATGCAAGAAACACAGAGCATCTCACAATTGACTTGCGGAGAAAGATTAACGACCTTGTGGATCTGATCAACGAGAAGCTGGTAAGTGTTGCCTGACTGCGCGTCTTGGACCAATTCTAACTCATTATTCTCCACAGACATCAGCTGTGAAGAGAGCTGGATCAAGCGTCCAGTTTGTTGATTATGATTCGATCGTGGGAGATCTCGGGGGGCGATACTGCGAAGCCGGAGTTAACGAGAGGACGTCAAAGGAAAGCACAAGGTATACTTGCATGGCCTGATCTCTGCCGAGCACGCTAACTTTGCTATAGGTTTGGCCTCATGTTTTACGAGCTCAACACCATGGATCAAGCGGACAAAACACCCTTTGATCGATCTGAGGACCGCCCCGCAAGCAAGACCTTTTCCGGCTCCCAGAATGTCTTTGCACATATTGCTCTCGCCATGGGCCCGGATGCCAAATTCACCTTTGACCAGAACGCCAATGGCACTGCTCTGAGTGACTTCAACGTTCCGACAGGGGACGACGCTTTAAAATTATCAGATGAGGGATGGCGGATTCCCAACGTCTTGCCCGATGGGTAAGATCTCTTTTCATTTCTTATTCGTGTAACAACCACTGAACTGCAGCCGCCAGATATTCTCGAGCTTTCCATCCTCAGATTCTCCTCCATCAGGTTATTGCTAATCGTATCATCTTCGACATGATGAGCCAGAACAACAAGGTCAATGGTTACGGAGAGCTCCCGCTGGTCACTGAGATGGGTTCATGTCGCATTGATTTCGGACCTACAACATATCTAACACATCAGGGAGCCAAGACGGGCGAGTTGATCCAGAATGGCGTCAAACTCCGAATCCTGCCTGTGGGTGATTCCATCACGTATGGACGCCATGAAGCGGGCGATGGCGGCGATGGCAATGGCTACCGAGGGAGACTGAAGGAGCACCTTACGCGTAAGATTCAGCGACTCCTATATGTCGCATCGCCAACTCACTGACACTCTTGCCAGAAAATACCGTTGTTTTTGCTGGCGCAAGAGCAGCCGGAACTATGGAAAACGGAAACTTTGTGAGCACTGGTGCATATCCCCTATTGGATGGATGGCTAACTATCCAATAGGCTGCTTGGCCGGGAAAGACAATTCAGTTCATGGCGGACCACGTCGATCCTTCTCTGCTGCATCGCCCCAACCTCATCCTCCTCCATGCGGGGACCAATGATCTGGAAGACAGAGCCCGATACTCGACAGAAGGAAACGACCCTCAGGGGATGGCAGATCGACTGGGTGCTTTGATCGACCAGATGTTTGAGGCATGCCCCGACGCCGTAATGCTTGTGGCCATGATTTTGCCGACCTGTGACCCTCACAAGTCAGCCAACCACGGGGCATTCATCAGCATGATCCCCAGCCTCGTCAAGGAACGCAGGTTGCAAGGTAGACGTATCCTTGCCGTTGACTTTACCGATTTCCCGCTGGATCAACTGTACGACTGCATCCACCCAAAGCCTGACGGCTATCACATGATGGGTGACTGGTGGTACGACTACCTTACCCAGATTCCCCCGTTTTGGGTTACGGAACCCATTGGAGATGATCCAGTTACACCTGGTGGTGACGGCCATAGACACGGAGGACCTGGCAATGCCGCTCCCGCGCCTGAGCCCAGCAAACCTGCTGCCCCCTGAAGTGGGCATGCCTGAGATATTGAACGGTTGTAAACTAAATAGACCATGTACAAAAGTTGTTCTGTTTGGAAAAGCGCCGGCGAGATTGCATATCGGGAAGAGCGGGATCTGCATGTACACGAGATATTGGCACAGGAGTCGTCAATTCTTGCATGGTTTTGGATGGCGATGTGGGCGTCTTTGGATTTTCTTGACATTAAGTATTGAGTGCATACGCGCTATCATGGATTAAGCAGGCTATAGAATTGATTAGATTTGGCATCAAGGAATACTGCGACAGTGTCTACCCGGCGAACATGGACATGTCAGTTGTTCCCCTGTTACCCGAGAAATATCCGTAGGCATCTTAAACCTAGGCACCTGCGTGCATTGTTTAGGTTATTTATCCTCAAACACTCACATCGATTTTCGGTCCTCCCGGAGCTGCCTTAGTGGCCCATTTTTACTCTCAGATTTTGAAACATGGAGGATGCAATCTGTCCTGGAGAGCGGGCTACTCGAGCCATGTTCGAGCAGGGATACGGGACATGGTCCACGCAGTGCGAGTTGGCATCTCAAGACTTAGCACTACCAATGAGTTGCTTGTCGCGCCTGGAAACTGCATTCCCAAACCACCCCTATTTCCCCGAGAATCTCCATGTCGACACTTTTAGCAATGTTGCCATTACGAGGGGAAAAACCACCTGGGTCGCCAGTGATGAAGCCCTTTTCCAAGTGGCCTGGAAGGAGAAGACTTGGGTTATTTTAACATCAGATCCGCGACGTTCAACGACGGTTCTGCCGGATATCTTTGGCACAGACAACAATCACATCCCAATACTGGTGCTGGCTTGGGCCTATGTCCTCTCAGCGCGATGGGTCGAACTCATTCCAGGGGCATGCATCTCCCAAACCAACCAAGATGCCTCCAACGGCTCAGCGATTTCGGAAATAGGCAAACACTCTGTCTCGGTCAATCTTGGCCAGGTCGAGGAGAGCGCCGCGAACTGGTGGAATTCCATCCTGACGGAAGGAAGCGGTTGGGATGCGAAATTTTGTAGTCCCAAAGGAGCTCTTCATTCTCCATGGACCGTCTCACTTGCTTCAGAACAGCGTTTCGCCCTTTCGAGCAATCCTGCGGCGTCAAACTCAACCACCAACCAGTCCAAAGTCTCTTCAACCACCGCTCTTCGCTACTTGTCTGATTACTGCGACCTTCACAATATCCATGATCAAAGCCAGGCCGCTCTCACAGCAGCCCTGTTGATTCCACTCGCTAAGTACGATAACAGGCAGATTGAACTTGCTATCCCTAATCTTTCTGGATAATCAGAGCGGAAGGACAAAGAGCCTGCAGCATCGCCTCTTGCGATCGAGGCCCATCATCAACTGGACCGACTTCTGACGGTCAGCTGCAACCCGAGGGGCCTCAAGGGACTTCTGGGCAGCATATTCTTCGAACCTGACGTGACAGCCAATATCTGCGGGGTCTAGCTGCAGGGCTCATTTGCATTCCTAGACGCGGTTCAAGATCCACATCAACTCTTGCGCGCTTTGATGAAGCGTGACCCGGAACTCGGGTTTCTATGGCTTGGCGCCTTCCTGACAGGAGCTTATATCCGCTCCCTTCGAGAAGCTCGAGGAGCTTGGTGGCCTGTCGATCTTAGTGCAGCTGCATGGACAGGGACATTCGTATCCTTCATCCAGGCCCTAGTGCTTTTGGAGACACTGGATGAGGGCAAGATTTCTCGTGCTGACGAGTGCCGTCTCTTGTATCTTTCGCACGGCGTCGACTACACAACGCCACCGCTCTTCCCGTTTCCGCCATTCGGCTACACTGCAATCGAAGACACGACTCTCGATGTCCACGAGCACGCACTTTGTGGTATGGATCATGGTCTCGCGTATGCATGCTTTACCTGGTCCTGCAAGGATGGGAAAGAGGTACAACAGTACTGTCAAGACTGTGTTCAGTCAACTATCCTCCGCCCGAAGAATGGACAACTTGCAAATCACCATGATTATATTATCGACAACTATGAGGGGCTCGATTATGATGACTTCAACTCAGAAGACGAAAATTAGGAAGTTGTGACCCGAAATATCTTTACGTGGCTTCGTGGCGAAGATGGGTTCCCGTTGCGGGGAGAGAAATTCGCGAACACGAGTGGATTGATAACCTAGACTCGGACGACGACAGTCCAATCGAGGGAGATGTTTGCTCAACAGTGGGGGGGGAATCTTCATGGGTGGATAGCGAGAGTATCGACACAAAGATCAAACTCAATCTAAAAGATTATCCGGGGGTGGATTGTATCCAAGGAGCGAGATTTGGATCCTCTTCTGGGGTTTGAGTTGCGCAAGATGTCTGATGTGAACGGTTTGCTTATTGGAAGCGTACCTCTCTATTCCATGCATTACCCAAATCGTCACTATGTCCGAGCCTCTCTGTCTAATAAAGAGGATGATGACCGGCTGAATAATACCTCATCGTTCTGGACCATCAATGCAAGCTCTACCCTGGGTGCAGTGAGGTACAGAGAACGCGGTAGCCTGGGCACTGTAGAGAAAGATGAGCCCATCATTTGTCAGCACTAACATGGAGACGGATATGACAGAACCATCTCGGGTTTGCAACGGAGGCCGAATTCTATCACTAAAGGTCTTATCACCATATGGTCATGAGCATCTCCCGAGCATCCCAAAAGTGACGGTCATGAGAGAAGAGCTGCTATATCGTGAGACAGAAGGGCCCCCTAGCCCCCTCTGGGTAAAAGGACGCAATTCCTGAAACCTTAACCCCAGCAGTCGATATGTCCGGGGTCCAATGAACTAAGATCCCTGCTACGGCCGAGGCTTCGGGGCGTAGAAGAAGCATATCCAGCCGCGACGCTATTCCAAATTGGGGCGATATAGCCGCCAGGCACGAACTCCTGCAAGTGGTCTGCAATGCTCGAGGTTCTGGCCTCGTCGTCTGCCAATAGTTGTTGAGCCTTCGTAAAGGCAAGGTTGTCGTAGCTTGCTGATCATCCGTGATTCAACCCCGCCGCGGAGAGCAAGGACCAGTTCACGATCGATACTTATAGATGCTTCTCCCACGTCGACAAGACAGAGCTGTTTCTCCAAGACCGCATCTCTTCTATTCCTCATCGTTGGTACAGCCTTTCTCATGGCGCGTGGTCTTGTCTCTCTTTGCGTTGGCGCCTTATTGGCTGCCTTGAACCCCGTTGCGGGAGCTTCAACCGCTGCACAACCCGCCGACCTAGTTTTTCGAAATGGAAGCATCTACCGTAGAATCTCACGAAATTCGACCACTTTTTAGCTTGAACTAGCGTGCTTGGCGCATTACTTCCGTGATGATCACTTCCACATATAGTTAGTATGTGGATGTGAGCAATTGAGGGGTAATATCAGAAGATCAGATATTCCCCCCGCCAGGGGATTTTCGTAGTTTCTCATTCATCTTGATTTTTGAAGCTCTCACGAGCGCATTTTTGGCATCATGTCACCCCTTCAAGAAGTTGAGCCTAATACCACTTGGTCTACGGCACCCACGCCGAGGAAGAAGCCAGGGCCAAAGCCCAAGCCCTTCGACCAGCGCAGGTTGAAGCCATCACGGCCAATTCAACGCATTGAGAGGTCCTACCCAAAAGAGAAGAAGGCTGAGGTCCTCACGTGGCTCGTACAGGGCCGGGTTATTAAGAATGGCCGTGAGAAGATACCCTCACTTCGTGATGCCGCTAAGCACTTCAAAATACCGTACGGCACGATCCGCGGTTGGCACGCCGAGCGTGAGACCTTCTTCGAAGAACACACCCGTAAGCTCTGCCCCGAATGGCCAGCCCTCGAAGATCGAGTATACCTCCTTTTCTTAGAGCGCCGCACCAAAGGGAAGGTAGTCACGACCTCTTGGTTCCGCCGGAAGGCACAGGCCATTTATAAGGAGTTATATCCGGACCAACGATCCCGGTTCCCCTTCTCCACCGGCTGGTGGAGGGGCTTCCTTCGGCGTCATAATATCGTAAAGCGGCGTGTGACGAAGCAGGCAACCAAGAGGCCAGAGGACTATATCGACGTTGTAAATAGATTCTTACGATTCGTCAGGCGCATCTCTCTATTACGATACTAATCTCGGTCCATCACGATAATCCTGAACTCGCCAAAACGCCGATTTTATCGGCGCCTAATACTTAACATGGATGAGACCCTAATCCCATTTGAGTATCTCGATGGCTTCACTTGGGAAATATGCGGCTTAAAATCGGTCTCTGGGAAAAGCGACCGCAGCGGGTAGAATAAGCGGTAGGCCACCTTGATTTTATATATATTCACAGACGGCGAATTTAGGCTTCGACCAACTATCATATTTCATAGTACCCCCACGGATGAAGGCGGCCAGAATTACGAGAAGGAGCAGCATCTTTATTCCCCTGACGTCGACGTAGAGTTCAATAAAACAGCATATAATAACGAGGAGCTTTTTTCTTCCTAGATTGACAACAAGCTTCTTCCCCTTATCAAGGATGAAGAAGAGGATCTATTGCTCGTGATGGATGCAGCTACGTTCTATAAGACTAAAGGGATTAAGAAGAAACTAAGGGATAACGGTATTTCCCTTGCCCTTATCCCCCCTGGCTATATGAGTCTTTTGTAACCCCTTGACACCGCTATTAACGCTCCTTTTAAGCGGTAATTATAGGAGGTAACTAATGAGTATATTAAGCGGATGGAAAGAGAGAAAGGAGAGGATTTCAAGTGGTTAGTTAGTGATAAGAGAATTATGGTTACTCATGTGGTTGCTTCTGCTTTAAAGCGTCTTAATGCATAGCCAGAGATAGTCAAAAAAGCGTTCTTGAACTGCGGAATAAGCATACGCCCTGACGGGACTGAGGACTAGCTGATCCGGATCAAGGATATACCTTCTGATCAGATTGACTTCACTAGGTGGGAAGAAGCCAAGGAAGTCATCGTCAAAGATGAAGACTCCGTGGATCCCCTCTGTGACGACGAGGAATTTCTAGCTGCCGACGATGACGAGCTTCTTCTGCGTATACGATATCACGAACAAGTCATCAAGCAGCTATAAGAGCGGCTGCGGAAGAGGGGCCTTAAGACATCAGGGAAGAAGGCAGATCTGATCCAACGACTGCGAGATGATGATGACTCGCAAAAACCTCGAGAAGGAGATACAATATACATTAGCTGATTAGATGAGAAGAATCAGCGCCTTCAGAAGTCTCATTGACCTCATCCTCTTGCCAAAAGAAGGCCATTCCCTCTTACTATTCACATTCCTTTCCTAACCTCCAGTCTATCTTCCTCTACCTCTTTCCTTTACCTTCTACCTTGCAAAGACATATTTTCCCTTGCTTCATGATATCATTAATGGGCTTCTTACTACGCACCCTTATCCAGACGTAATGAGAGCCTGATTTTACTAGGGAAATGCCCTCTTCTTCACCCGGCGAAGAGGGAAGTCAGTACTCAAGCCGGTAGGTCTATCCGACCTCAAAGCAGGCTACGGCCTCAAAGTCGTCCGTGACGTCTAATTGGTTAGCCTCATAATCATCTGCAACACCAAAAAACACACATATAATATCCACAAAGCCGGCGGCGGCGGTCATCTTCGTTATCGCGATATCAGAGGCAGCTTCAATAAAAGAGGGAGGTTGGAAATGACAACAAGCCGCCCACCTATTTTTAGTACGAAATCCATTCTGCCGCCCATAACCGCCCTCGGCGTGGCTTGCCAAGAGACGCTAGTCAAACTAAAAAGTGGTCGAATTTCGTGAGATTCTACGGTATACCATGGGCCCCCGTGATACCCCGGTATCGGCACTAGCTGTTTATGGTGGCAAGATCACTTATGTCGGAGATGAAAAAAAGATCAAGAACTACATTGGAAAGAAGACCAAGGTTGTAGATCTTGAGGGTCGCATGGCCATGCCTGGACTGGTTGATTCACATATGCATCTCTTGTCTGGAGGTCTATTCCTTCTCAAGTGCGACCTCAGCTACCAGTCTCTGCCCATTGAGGATGTCATCAAGCACATTCAAGGATGTCTTGATGGAGAAACCAACAAGACCGACGACGACTGGTTTGAAGTTGTCAATATGGACTACCCCGGTCTCGTTGACAGGAGTGGCACCGTGGGCAAGACTCAGCTGGACAAGCTTGATACCAAGCGCCCCATCATTGTTCGCTCTAGCGACTACCACACCGTCATCGCCAACTCGCGAGCTCTGGAACTGTCCAAAATCGACGCCAACACAGAGGATCCCTCTAATGGCAAGATTGTTCGCCTCCCTGGCAGCAACGAGCCCTCTGGTGTCCTTCAGGATGATGCTTACAACCTACTGGTTGGACCACCTCCGGCAACAGAGGAGGAGAATCTGGAAGCTGGCCGCGCTGCTCTCAAGCTTCTGCGTGAAGCCGGTATTACCACCTTCCAGGATGCCGCCGCAACCAAGGAGCATCACACTGTCTTCAGTGCTCTCAAGAAAGAGGGAAACCTCACATCCCGAGCCTACTTTGACTGGCGCATTGAGGCCCCAAAGACTCTCGACGATGTGCCCGCTCTTGTGGAAGAAGTTGCGACTCTGTTCAAGTCATACCACGACTCTACCGCCATCGGGCCCAAGCCCACCACCAAGTGGCAGGCTATCAAGGCCTTCATTGATGGCGTCATCACTTATCCCGCCAACACTGCTGCGCTCATCGAGCCATACCTTCTTCCTGTCAACGGATCCGATGACAAGTGGGAGCCCGATCCGGACTCGCTAAACGACCCGTATTGGAAGCCTGAGATCCTCACCAAGACCGTCGAGCTTCTGTTATTGGCAGGTATTGATGCTCAATTGCACGTTGACGGCGATCTTGCGGTCCGAATTGGCCTCAATGCGGCAGAGTCGTTCCGCAAGAAGTACCCGCGAAAGAACTTCAAGCTGGGTCTCGCTCACGACGAGCTCTCGCACGAGAAGGATTGGCCAAGATTTGCCAAGCTTGGTGTTGACCCAATTGTCAGCTATCAATGGGCGCAGCTTGCCTCTTCCTACATTCCAGATACGTTCAAGTCGATTGGGGATGACCGACTCGACAACCTGCAAGCGTGGGCTCAATTTGAGAAGGGGGGACGACCTCTTGTGTACGGAAGTGACTGGCCAGTGAGTATTAGCCTGATCTCTGATGTTTTTCGTATTCTAATCATCACAGATTGATCCCCTTGACGAATTCCTCGCTCTCAAGGTGGCCGTCACTCGGTCAGGAGACACAGAAAACCCCAACTCGCCCGCCAGCCAAGGACCACCTTTTGTCGGTGTCTTCCCGGCCGGCGAGGGCATTTCTCGCAAGTCGGCGCTTCACTCAATCACCATCAACGGCGCCCGCTTCCTGCGGGCTGATAAGCAGATCGGCTCGCTGGAAACAGGCAAGCTGGCGGATATCATCGTTCTGGAAAAGAATTTCTTCAAGGTTCCCGACGAAGAGCTCGGTCGGCAGCGTGTGCTGCTCACCATGGTCGGTGGAGAGGTTCTCTACGTGGCTGATGGACAAGACTTTGGAGTCAAGGCCAAGTTCCCCAATGACGACAAGACCAGCACAAAGCTTGCCCGTCGCACCATTGGAGGCTTCGCCGCCAAGTCGCTCTCGGAAGAGGGCAAGGCTAATGCAGCCAAGCTGAGGAAGAGAGGGGCCTGTGTGCACAAGCACTGATAACAGTTATTTCTGTCTGGGTCGATTAGCCAACGGCCAAGCCGAATGGGCTTGGACAAGACATTTTTTATGAATCCATCGTGCTCCGCCTCTGTCGGAATTAAAGACTGATTGCTGTGGAAACTGAGTCATGCACAATCTATAATCTGGCCACTCCATGACGGAGAAGCTGACAGAAATCCAACAAATCCACCTGATGCCGTAGCTGGGAATAGTTCGATGTAGGATGCAGCCACTTTGACCGTCGGGTGCACCGGACCAGTCCCCTGCATGCAAAGGCTTTAATGTGCTTCTCCATCATTGGACCATCTTGTCGACAGACATTATTTCCGCCATCAAGGGTTGCCCGTGCAGGATTCCGACATTCCAGCACGAGTCGCCGCATCGGTGGCGCCAACCTCGATATCCTTAGCAACGACAATGATTAAGCTTAGAACGACTGGCCGGGGTAGCTCCCATTGGCAGCATGGCTCGGTTACTTCCCAGTGGCGTGCATATCTAACCATGTCTCCTTTGTTATTTGCCTGAGGCCGGGGGGGACCCTGAGCCCGACTCGCACCATCACCATTCTCTTAGCGTGCCTTTTCCCAGAGATTCGGTAACCTGCCATGTCCGTCTCTGAAGGTTTCACTTCCCCAACTGTAGAGCCTCTTTCTTCTTGGGTGTCTTGTTCCTGTAGGCCGAATAAACCTCCGACTCGGCCAAAATGGCTCCGGCGCCGTCGGGTGCTGCCGTGCTGGTAGGTGCTCCACGCCACCCCGGATCGTCCGGCGAGGCTCCTCTTTCTCGGGGTGATCTGCGTGTTTGTACGGAGTAACGGGCACTGACATTCACTAACAGGGCACCATCTACACGCTCATCGTCCTGGCGGCCATTGTCATCGCGGCGCGCATCTACCTTCGCATCGTCATTCAGAAGCGGAGACTGCTGGTCAGTGATTTTATCATGATATTGGCTTTGGCTCTCAGCGGTGGCGACATCAACTTTTGACATTCTCCTCAAAAAGCATGGAGCATTAGAGGCCCCCATTAATTATACTCACCAACTACGAGCCAGACTCGGAAGAAGAGTTTGAGCATGTCATGAAGGTAGGCCACAGTGGTCTTTGGTGTTGACTTGGCCACCGGCTAGCTACACTAACCTCCCATGGAAGATCTGAAGCTAACATACCTGTAGATGATCTGGGCCTCGGTGATCCCGTTCTTCACCACGTTTTACCTCTGCAAGGCTGCTCTCGTTTCAGTCTACCTTCAACTATTTCCGCCATTCATGAAGAAGAGAAGGATGGCATTGTGGGCAACAATTATTTATTGCGTCATTGCCTACATCGTGTCAATCGCGCTGCAGCTGTTCCTCTGCTTCCCTATCGAAAGCAATTGGTACGTTAGAAACCCCTACTTTCTGATTGTCATCGCTTTGAATGGTCCTGGATTGTTATAGGCGACCCTAGCTGACAAGGGCCCCAAGGTCAATCAAGGAACCTGAGAAAATATGCCCCGAAGATCTTCTCAAGATCGTTTTTGAGGCCGCTTGGGCGTTACACTTTGTTGGAAGTCTTGCTCGTGAGTCACGCTCGACTGATTATCTCCCGGCAAATCTACATGAAGCTCACATCTGCTCTCCAGTCTTCGCTCTCCCTTTTCTCATCTTACACAATCTAAACATGCGGACTAAAACCAAGATTGGAGTCTATTGTGTCTTTCTTCTTGGACTCATCGACATTGCCTTTTCTTTGACGCGGTTCTTGACAGTTCTTTTGAGCCATAATGGGAGCTTTCGGGCCATCACAACGATCGGTAAGCGACCCCCACGGAACATACCTCCCTGATACGGGGACAATGGCTAACTAAACTTCTCAACTTTGATAGAACTATGGAGCGCATTGGATGTCTACGTCAGCCTCATCATTGCCTGCCTCCCCTCCCTCCGACCCTATCTCCGCCGCAACTTTGGAGCCTCTTACCAATACGATTACAACGAGTCTGGAAGGGTGACGAAATCGACAGTTACCCCAAGGCCAGGCCAAAGTGGGTTCGAGGAGCTTGGCGAAGGTCCCTACGCTGGGCCTTCAACAGGTGGGAGCCGCGCGATAGCAAGTCGTCATGCTGCAGAGTCGGCCGAGTTTAGCACCGATGGCGACGACGACAAGAAGAGTAACAGGAGCGATATCGAGCTCGTTAATATTAATGTTGGAGGGCAGGGCAAGGAAAGAGCCCATGCCTAAAAGGCAGCTAAGACAGGCGTGTGAACTAGAGCATCTCGTGGAAACAGTCGGCTAATGCGAATGAAATGCGACGAATGAAGACACGAGATATAATAATTAGATAATGATGTCAGTGCATTGAGGCGTTATTTACAAGCAGATGTGCTAGACTGCATCTGTAGAAACGGGGCGCCCTCCACTAATAAGGCAGATCGAGGTGAGACATACAGTAGAAGTCAGGTTGCAAGTGACGAAAACAAAGATGCAGCCAGCATCTTATCTGAAAATAAAGAGGGGTAATCTACTTATCTAAGGGGGTTCTGACACATTTAAATGTCCCGAAGCATGCCGAGGCCTTCTCTCCATCTGTCCAGTGCCTCATCTTGAGTCGACGCCGTCATCTTCAGGCCCAGGCCCTGTCAACGCCTCAAATCTCACATATGACCAAATTGCGACCATATTCCAAGATATACTCGATTGTCAGAACTATGGCAAGTGGGACGAGCTTGAAGCCTACATCCAGCCAACTGTTACTATCGTTGGCGGCTCACAAAAGCGCGACGAGTTCATCACCTTCCTTCGCTCCGGTGTTGAAGACGGAGACCGAAAGTCGAAGCTGGATAGCTATATCGTGGACTATGAGTCTCAAGCTATAGCTGCGAGAATCATCAAATTCGAAAGCGCCCAAGATGGAAGTGCAGCTTCCGAGATCTTTGAGTACCAGGAGGTCATCTTGGCCTGGTTTGTTGATGGTCGTCTCTCAGCATTCAAAACGATACAAGACAATGACGCGCGTCGAGCAAGACAACCTACTGCACCGAGCACGCCTGGTGAAGTTGCGTATCCATCGCCAACATCATTGGACCTCAGGGCACGATACTCCCAGTACATCGCCAGCATGAATAACAGATCTATGGAAGCCGAGTTTGAGAATTTTGTCCAACCCATTGTCGCTCACAATGGCCGCAAGATGACCACGTTAGACTATATGGAACCGATCAGAGAGAATCAAGGGGCAATTGAGTCACTCCAGCTTGAGGTACAAGACATGCTGGTTGACAAAATGTTGGGGGCGGTTGCCGTTCGAATCAAGTTCACGGGCGTTTCGGTGGGAGCATGGGGGAACGCAGAGCCCAGCGGAAAACCCGTCACGTTTCATGAGCATGCCATGTATTGGTTTGAAGGGGGCAAGATTTGCTTTGTTTGGGCTGCTCTTGACTTTGATGAGTATCGAAAGCGGCTGAAAGAGAATAGCTGATGGGCGATTGTTGCGAGCCTTAACAACCTCATATTGTTTCTACTATAAATCTTATAAATTCTAGTCTTTTACTAAAGAATCCACAACTTAACATAAGGGAACTAGGCTTGAAATAGGAATAAATAATTATACTTAGTAAAGAATAAAGAATTGTAAGATCTAGATACTCGGGGTAATAAGATATTACCCCTACATCTAGAATAGTCTTTTATAATATAAAAAGAAGCACGGCGAGTATAATTCAAGTATTCTCTATAGAATCAGGGAATTAAATAGAAGATAATAGGTTCTGCGGATCCCCTCGTCCTCTCTAGATCTAGGGTGTTTGAGACTGAAAATTCTAAAGTCCGTCGCCTGCCCCGGATACCCCGCTAGCAGCGCAGATCACTTGGGTTATCTATTCACCCCGGAAGGTAAAACCAGACTGCTGCATTGCAGTGTTAGTTGTGACCGAGCTTGCTGTGTTGTCACACAAATACGAAGACCCATGAGTTGTTGTCAACCACCGGCAGCAGTCAAGGCGGATAAAAACGGCAAGATGCGATATTTTCTCAACCAATGTGGCCGGAAATGCATTTTAATTGGTGCAGTATTGTTAGGGCCTCAGCTGTGGCTGCGCTCGACATTCTGCACTTTCGCCCAAGCATAGAGGCAGGCATCCTTCAGGCCTGTTGCGGTTGCCCAATCATAGCCTACCATTACCGCCCAATGTGCTCTGCCTTGTTGCCTCTTGCAAGACTTTTTCAAGGTTGACTCGCTGGCTGGGCTGAAATCAGGCTGCGGACCAAGCTCAAAAACGCGACGCCGGTGGTACCTCTGCGCCCGTTCATTCATCCTCACCAGCATCATGACAGCACCTTCATCTGATGCCGTGCAGCATGCCTTTGACAGCGCGATCCAGAACTTCAAGCAAGACCTCAAGAACCCCAGCCTCTATGACTAGATTCTCCAGACAACCAGCATCGCCCAGGTCTACGATGCCACTGATCAGCTACAGAAGGAGCAGAGCAAGGGTAGACGCCTCCGACACCTGTCTAAGATCGAGCCATTCTTAGATAGACTCAGAGAGTACACCGGTGTGGTGGACACTTTTGTGCAGGCAAAACCCGACATCCTCGCGTTAATCTGGGGTCCGATAAAGCTCCTCCTGCTATGGGCGGATGCCTTGACGCAGTCCTTCGCTGCTATTTCAGACACTCTTGAGGAGGTCGGGTCTCTGTTGCCCGAATTTTGCGAGGTCAGAAGGATATTCACCGACAGCGTTCGCTTGCAAGAGATACTGGTTCTCTTTTTCCGAGACATACTCGATTTGTACCTGGTTACCATCAAGTTCTTCAGCTTGCCTCGTAAGTCTCTCATGGCTTTGGCTACCTAGTAGAGGAAAACACTGATGGAAGGCGATCCAGGGCTCAAAATTGTTTTCGAGGCGTTCTGGCCAAGCCGACGAGACCAGATAAAAGTGGTCGCAAAACACATTGCCCGACACCGCGAGCTGATGCGAACCGAAGTTCGTCTCGAAGAGATTCGCGCCGCTGACGAGGCCAGAGAGCGAGAACTCGAGCACTTCGCCCAGACCGAGGAAAATGCCATCAGGCAGGAATACTTTACTCTCCGTGCTCACATTTGTCCCAAGACTTACGACGACGATCTGTACCGACATCATGAAGCCGTCTATGATGGGACTGGAAAGTGGCTCTTCCGCGACCAGTCATTCAGAGACTGGGCAAACCATTCCAAGGAATCAACCCGGATTCTGTGGCTCAAGGGGATTCCAGGAGCTGGTAGGTGCACATCAAGATTTGAGAGAGCTATTGTAGTCCGAGTGATAACGCCATTCCCTAGGCAAAACACTGCTTGCGAGTAGTGTGATTAGACACACCCAATCCCTCAACCTGACACTTTTCGCCTTCCTCACCTACAAGGATAGCAGCACAACAGCTTTATCCATCTTCCACTCCTTGATCTTTCAGCTCGCCTCGGAATCTCTCGCCCTCCAGACAGAGCTGCGTCAATCTAGCCAGAAAAACCTGAGAAACAGCCTCGAGGCCGCGGCTAATCTTCTCCAATCACTACTCGAATGCGCAGGCACTGTGTACGTGGTTATAGATGGCATTGACGAAATCGACCTAGCTGAGCGCTCGAAGCTCTTGAAAGAACTCCTTAAGCTGGGAGACGCATGCCAGAAGTGTCGAATCCTCCTCAGTAGTCGCTCTGAGGACGACATCAGTGCCGCCTTACGAGGGAAGGTGACAGATATCAAGGTGGACCAGCGAAATGCCGGGAGTATTCAGAGATTTGTAAACCACTGGATGACGGATTGTTTCGTTCAAAAACACTTCATCCCAGAAGTTCGTCACGAAATTGAGGGCTGGGCTGCACCATTGGCATCCAAGGCAAAAGGTAAGGATTTCCAGATGTTCTCTATCTATCTCAGTGTAACTGCGCTGCTTCCAAGGTGCTCTCTTATGTTTATCCAATGATATGAACTAACAGTCCTTGACCAGGCATGTTCTTGTACGTCAAGGTAATCTTCGGCATGATTCACTACTTGGACAATGTAGACGAGATCCTCGATCAGCTGAGGCATCTTCCAGAGTCCTTACATGATGCGTAAGCATACATTCAATCTTTAACTCTACCCTTTTGACTAACTTTTGGAATAGTTATGGAAGAATCTTCCAGCGAATCAACACATCGACAGACAGCACCTTCAGTCACAAAGCTCGTCTGATCCTGGGCTGGGTTGGTTGTGCACCGTCACCCATGACCAGGCATGAGTTGGAACAAGCCTTGGTAATCAATCCGGAGCAACTTGATCAAGAACCCAGAGTCAACTCAGAGCTCAATGTGGTCGAATTCTGTGGCCCAATTGTGGAAGTGATTGACCATGTGCAATTTGTTCACTTCACTGTCAAGGAGTAGGTTGCATCAAACAGTCGAGGTAACCGGCTAAATTCGATTTCATCCAGGTACATCTTCAATGACAAAATTGATCGCTCCATCTCACTATCGGACATGACCCTTAGCCTTGCTATTCGCTGCATCAGCTACCTCTGCCAGGAGCATCACGACTTGGAATTCATTGAGGAAGAGATGGAAGACAACATACTTTCGGGAGCTTATCGTCTTCACAATTTCGCGTCTACGTACTGGTGGAGGCTGATCAAGCAATATTTGGCTCTATCCAAGGCGACCTCAATCCCCGACAGTCTGATAGACCAGCTGCAACAACTTCACGACACACGATTAGCGGAAGGCTACCAACAGGGTGATCAAAAAGTAGACATGGAGTTCAACATCAATGAGGCAATTCTAGCATTGAAGCCTACACAGCCTGACCTGGCAGAGATGCTTCGCAATGTCTCTCAATTCCAGAGTGCGTCCTCAAAAGCAGACTACCATCTCCAAAGTTGTGAGTATAACGAGCCTCTGGAGGATTTGCCTTGCTGATCACGATCTCCAGCTGAACGATGGATTCGCCTTGACCCGCTCACCATCTCTCGAGTGTCTATCGAATTACACCAGCAATTCAACAACACCAGTCTCTACGCAACAGAATACAACCAGCAGAGGATGACCCGCCATTATGGAGTTAACATCTTCAAATGTGGGTTTCTACGCTGCTGGTTCCACCGTCGTGGTTTTAACGTCGACTCCGACCGCCGCTCTCACGAAAAGAAACACGAGAAGCCATGGAAATGTGACGTTCCTGGTTGCGAGTATGCGGAAATTGGATTCATCTCGAGGCGAATGGCAGATCACCACCTGCAAAGTAGTCACCTGTTGGACGACCATTCAAAGCCTGCAGAGTTTGAGAAGCCCAACGAAGACGAGATTCAGCCGCTTCTGTTCGACCTAGTTGCGGCCAACAAATTCGAGGCCGTGAAAGCCCTTTCGCCCTACATAGAGAAACTAAGCGGTGCAGTACGAGAGAAACTCGCAATCTCGGCAGCCTCGGTGGGATCCCCTGCTTTGTTGCAGTTGTTTGTCACTCCGGAGATTCTGTCCGCAGAGATTTGCATCAACATCATACAAAGTGGCAACGTCAACATGTCAGAGATTTTACTTACTAATCCGCAACCGTGGCCAAAGCGGATTTTTATTGGCTTCCCGGTTACCCGGTTCGTTCGCATATTCGCCGCTGTGATCACATCAGATTCACACGAGCTTTATGGGATGTGGAATCCAGTTCTCAGTTCTCTTTTCGACAGACGCGACCTTTTGAAAGTGGCATTGGCTGGTTCCGTGTCGAGGATGGTCATAGCGGCCACTCAGAATGACGCGAGCAGAGAACAGTTGCTCCTTACATTCTACGGTGGCACCTTAGGGTGGGTCTTGCAAATGCCGCAAATGACCAAAATCCACAACTCCATAATACCACATCGCTGTAAGAGCAGTTCACATCGTACGCAAATGATCACAAGAAGGGTATCTATTAAATTATCTACTTAGCTGGTCTTTACTTTACTAAGTCGCCTGCATATAAACGACTTAGTTATTAACCTAGAACACCACGTGAAGGTGCCAGCCATCGTCCTGGTGCCTCCACGTAAGGTTATTGACCAAGGCTTCATCGGCTTAATCTATCTACTTTGCGTATGAGAAAAGAAAAGCAGTATATACTAAGGAGCTAATCAAGCCGAAGAGGTCTTCGGCGGTGCCATCGCCAGCGAGTCCGTCATCAACGACGGGGACCAGGTCCATCTCACTGTCGTCGTCGTCGTCGGGTTCGGGCTTGGGATCCTGGTTACCACCCGCATTATCATCAGGGAGGATAGCCTCCTCATTGTCGTACGGAGTAGGCTCTGAAGCAACAGAGGACTCATCCTCGCTGATGACAATAGGGTCATCGTCTCGAGACCCGGCAGCAGGGGGGGCCGGAGGCTGCGCGGCTATATATATGATGCGCTGGGGAGCCGGCACCCATATATTCTGAACCTCATCCTATTTGGAGCACCTAGAAGCGCGATCCGGCCACTTGCAATTGCCGTAATAGCCGCCGAAGTGACCCGGAAGGCGAATGCAATGGGGGAAGGGACTTGCGTACGAGGATGAGTCCCTTGACATCTTCTGCAAGCATGAAGAGCAAGGGGAGCTTACCCTGACGCCACGACTCTGGATGAGAAAGGCGTTCACGTACGAGTCCCGCATGCCCGTTACCTGTTCCTGCCGGACCCGATCCTTTAGAAAAGTCACGGGCCGACCGGGTAAGGCAAGGATAGCGCGCTAAAGTGCGTTTTTGATGTACGGAGCGAGCTATTGACCCGAGCAATTAACCCAGAGTAGGCGAGTACCTTCTGGCTATACTGGAAGAGAGAGAATATGCTATCGCAAGACGTCAATAAGCGCTTCGTACGAGGGGAAAGGTAAATCACTTATTGGCCCGCCCTGCTGCTGCTACTGGTGGCTGGCGTTGTTATTGTTGTTCCTACTAAGCTATAAGCCTATAGTCTGAAAAGCGGGGACGGCGTGGTCGTAAAGGTAAAAGCGGAAATGGGGGGGGGAAGACTTATATGGATTCATCTTGGCTCTATTGAGAAGAAGTTAATATTAAATAAAGAAGAGGTAATCTTATATATATTAAGGCGGCGGCGGCGGCGGTATAATAATAATAATAATAATAAAAAAAAAAGAAAAAAGAGAGAAGGCCTTATTATTTTAGAAGAGCCTTAATTAAGGTAAATATATAAAGAGCTAATAATAATAAGTATTATTAAGTAATATTATATAGATTTATATTATTTA
>SSHR01000735.1:0-91017 GCA_006518225.1 Fusarium neocosmosporiellum | reverse complement strand
GTTTCGCATCCAATGACACCCTCCCCCAACAGCT
Organism: Fusarium neocosmosporiellum; assembly: GCA_006518225.1. Taxonomy (NCBI): domain Eukaryota; kingdom Fungi; phylum Ascomycota; class Sordariomycetes; order Hypocreales; family Nectriaceae; genus Fusarium; species Fusarium neocosmosporiellum. The sequence goes on along the minus strand of SSHR01000735.1, from coordinate 90,983 downwards.
ACACCCACACCACTACCCCCATTCAAAGCCACACACCCCCTATTTTTTGAAAACGGCCATCATCCGTCACGAAAAAAAAAAGCGAAAAGGAAGTGCATGGCCGAGGTTTGCCGAGGTCTGCTACGTATTTGTTCCATATCGTTTTCTAGATCCAAAGGGATCTTGCTCAAAGAGAAGGGGAATTGTTTCCGTCGGAGGTGCTTCACCGAGGAATGGAATTGAGCCCGGGTTTTCCTTTCGGTAATTGTACGTTGTGTGTGTGAAAAACACAGAGCAGAAATGTCAAGAGTGGTCTCATGCCCAGGATCGTGAGATTGGATGCCCGTGCAAGTCGGCACTCAAAAAGATGGACAGACATGCTGCGGAACGAGCACCCTCTCTGCCGAGAATCCAATCAGTCGGTTCCGATGAGATCTGATAAGATGCCGTTGACTCTTTCTTTTGCCGCTTTCCGCTTCCATCCATCCATCCCTTTCCATGTTTCCAGACCCCTTCGGAGTTGGTCGTTGTTAGCAGCTTGGTCCGGGACTCGGAGATTCGGAGACTCGGACGGGACCTCTTTCAACCTTCTCCTCCTCCCCCCGAGGAGCCTGTCTGTCCACGCGACGAAGGGGAGACCTGCCTCTTTTCTCCCCTTGTCTCAGCTGCCGCTCGAGCTAAGGCAAGGTACGTACGTTTTACCCGACCACAACTCACACACACTCGGCCCTCCGGTCAAGCTCCACCCGCGGAGCCGCAGCCGTATCCCGACCCGGGCGGCGACACATCCGCCGTCCATCTCATTGGGACGCTTCGGCGCCTAAAGAGGAAAATAGTTGTTTTATTTGCTCCCCGTTGTGCCAGCTGAGATTGGGTCTTTTTACGTAGAGAAAGCTGGTGGGCGGTATGCTGGAAGACGGTACAAGACGGCGAGGGAACGGATCCATAACTAGACGGTTCTAGATGGCCTCTCGGACATGACGCCATTTCGCTTGACTCGTTTGGGTTCGAATTCTAGCCGCTGCGTCTAAGCGACTCTAAGGATATATTCTGAGCCCCCCAAACTGGAGATTACTTTGGCTCTCTCTCCCTCAAAGAGCCCTGATGCTCGCGGTGGTCCTGGAGCTGACAGCCTACATGAACTGCACAAGGCAGTCAGCCAGCCTATTTCATATAGGCTGCGAATTCCTACATCTTGTTTAGGGAGTCCAACCCTTAGAAACGGATCAACTCCTTCAGCCTTCAATCTACACAGCTCCAGGCTGTATCCTTCGGAAATGGAAAATGCTCACAGATATGGCAATATGGTCAGCCTTATGAGAGCCCAAAAGGAAACCCCAGCCCCCATGTCACCGTCACATCTAGTTGCACAAGGCTGGATAACTTTTAATGTCTTTTTATCTTTTCACATCAACTTCTTCGCTAGTCATACTGCATCATCTCCAACTCCAGCTAACGTACAGAGCCACCTTGTCCCTCCCGTTTGATGCATCCGTGAGGCCCATCTTTATCCTCTCGTCGAGGGACAGTCCCCGTTGTAGGTACCCACAAAGAAACAATTATCCGTGCCAATAACTCCCCGGTCCCCAACCCTTTCGTCATCCCTTGTTTTTTGCCCCGTGCCTCGGTACTAATCAACCCGAGGTGCACTTCCTTGCCCGAGCCCTTCCGTGTCCAAAGAAATGCATGCGTCAAATCAAACACCAATCCTTTCATGATGCGACCAAGTCCTCAAATGACTATCCGCTACCTTCAAAAAGACTCCCGCTACCGACAGAAAGAAAAATGAACAAAGTGCGGCAAGATGAAACACCCAGGAGCAGCAATATCGCAATACGTGATCGCAATTGCCATGTTGTCAATCCTGTCCGCAACTTGCAGATATCATAAGATTGTTGACAAGAACAGCAACGAAGCCAGTAGCCATTGGCACAGAACTACGAGGGCGTGCCACGTTCTTCAACGCGCTCACCTTCGAAGCTGTATAGACGAACCTCGCCGTCTTCACTGCCGCTCGCCATGCGGCTATCGCTCAGACCGACGCATGTCACAGGGCCAGCATGTCCGGTGAAGCTGCGCTCACACTTGCCAGAACGAGGCTCCCAGATCTTGGTCATCGAGTCATTGGCACCCGTTACTACCCGTAGGGTGTCACCGACGAGACCCCAGATACCCTCGACATGACCAAACATGCTGCGGATGCACTTGCCCGTGGCCGTGTCCCAGAGTCTAACTGTGTTGTCCAGGCCACCAGTGAGCATGTATCGTGGAGGCAGCGGCCGAGACTCGTCCGCAAAGCCCGGTCCATAGGCCGCCCGGTCGTTCGCGGGCTGTTCCGGGGCCGCAACCGGGGTGTTGCTCCGGCCACTCGACACCGACGCCGCATCCGAGTTGTCCAAGTGGGGCATTTCATCCGGCTCAAAGTCCGCCGGCATCAGGAGAACCTGCTGCACCTGACCCACGTGGCCGAGGAAGGTCTTGATGCATTGCTTCGAGTCCAAGTCCCAGAGCCTGACCGAGAGATCATCCGATGCCGAGAACACAACTCGTGAGGGCGAGTCGATGCGCACGTGGTTGACCCAGTCAGTGTGGCCCCGCAGACAAAACGTCTGCTTGGTATCAAAGCTAAACACCTTGACCGTCTTGTCAATCGAGCCCGAAGCCAGGGTGCAGCCGTCATAGTGGACCGATAGAACACCCTCGGTGTGACATTGGAGCGTGCTGAGACACTCCCCGGTCTGCCAGTTCCAGATCTTGATCGTCTTGTCGAAGCTACCGCTGATCAACTTGGAGTCATCGAATTGGAGCGTTCGCACCGCCGACGTGTGGCCTCGCAGCGTGCGCATCACCTCTCCCGTCTCAATGTTCCAGATCTTGATGGTCGTGTCGTAGGAGCCCGTGGCCAGGATGTTGTCGTCAAACTGGAGACACGTGACGCCATTCTCGTGACCCTTGAAAGTCTTGATGGAGCAACGACCCGTCTTCCAGTTGTACCCCACCTTAAAACGATCCCGGTAGACATCTTTCCACGGTCGGAACTTGCGCTCTTGCTCGAGCTGTTGTCGCGACTTGCTCGTGCCGTTTACTCGTGGTCGCTTTGCGCCTCTGTCATCCTCATCGTGCTCGTGATCGTCGGCTTGGCGCTTTCGCGATTCGCTGCTTTGTGTCTCGGCGTCCTCGTCGTCAAGCTCAACTACGTCGGCGGCCCGCGGATGTCGGTGTACTTGTTGGTGGCGGCTCCACGCCATGAGTTTTTTCCTCTCCAGCAACGGTAGACCCCAGCCGCATTTTGTGCATTTGCGGTCGATGTGCTGTTCGCACATGCGGTGCCACACGACATCATCGTCAGCTAGGTTGCGCCATCGTCGGCTGACCTGCGCCGCCTTGCAGAGGGATACGGTGTCGAGGTAGCTCAGAATCTTGTAGGAGAGTTCGGTGGGGAGGGTTGCGAGGAAGTCGATCTTTAGCTGTTCCTGGACCTCGCGCGACACGGTGGAGAGCTGAGGGAAGCAGCATTGAGTGATGATGCCCTGGAGCATCAGCTCGCGGTGTTTTGAAGGAGCGGCGGAGAATAGTGACCACACATGCGTGATGGCTTCTTGATCGGCTGACGAGAGGCTGTTGAGTTCCTACAGGAGTTGTCAGCAAAGTCATCCAGGGCGCCAACGAGCTCCGGCCGAGGTCGGAAGCAGGGGCAGCAACACTTACACTTTGGATGAAGCCCATCTTGGTCTCGTCGGCAGCACGTCGACACTTGGAATCGGGGCGGTGACGATAGCAGTACTTGCTATTGGGATCCTTGTTGCGAACAGTGGGATTGCGGCTGGGTGTCTGAGGGAGGACCTGCTTGGCCTTGCCGAAGGGTGCATAGAGGCCTGGGATGTGCTCCTTCAAGAAAGGACTGACGGTCTTACCGACCAGTTCAGAAGGCATCTTGACTAAGCGTGGGTTGATTTCTTCGGCGGATCGGTTTCGGTCGCAGTTATCTTTTGAGGGTTGTTGAGAGTGGTTATCGAGTTGCTCAGAGGAGTCGTCAGTGAGCTTCAGAGAGTCGCTGCTGGCAGCAAGAGGAGGAAGAGGTGAGGCGGTGGAACTTGAAGTCGAGGACGGCACAGGAGCATGGCGATGTATAGAGGTTATTGTTGAGGCGGAAGCGGAGACAGAAACAGAAGGCGAAGGAGTCGAGGAAGTAGAGGTAAGAGATACGGCTGAGGTGACCGGGGCGGCAGTGGATGAGTCGGAGGAGGGCCGATGGCCGTTGACGAGCGAGGGGCTGTTCATGGCGCAGGGAAAGCCAAATCAAGGACCTTGGGGAAAAGGGAGTTGCGCGATGAGAGGGCTAGATATCGTAACTCCCTGCTGCCGTCTGGGGAAGAGTGACTGGGCTTCTGGGGTGGGATCTGAGGCAAAGTCGCTGGGCGATGGCGTGCTGAGCCTTCGAGCGCTACTTGCGGTCCACCCTAGATTTGTGCGCCAGCCAGCCCAGACCTTTTGAAACCCCAGTCAGCGGCTGTGCGACAGCGGCCGGTCACTTCTGTTGCTTGCGCTAATTGGCGGCCGTGGGAGATGAAACCGATTCTGGCGGTATTCGACGACTTGGGAGCTTCTGTCGTGGTTGCGTTGACCGGTGAGGAAAAACGAGAGAACGTGGTTTTGCAAGGTGTGAGTGCGTGGGAATGGAGGGTGACGTTCGGTGGAGGCAATCAACCTTGAGAAGGTGTCCTGCCCCTTCGGGTCGTCGGGAGGTCCTGGGTCCTTCGGTGCCAATGAGCCTGCCCTACTCTTTCCTTACTGAGCCGACCGGAGGGCGGGGAAAAGAGGAGCTTGAGATGCAGCTTCCTGCTGGGCTTTTTTCTGCCACTTCGATAGGTCATGTTGTTATCTGAAATCGGGCTTCTTTGTTGAGCTCGCCGACCTCATCCTATCTCAACCTCCGTCCCTCGCAAACAACAACCGTGTCTCCAAAATGATGGGGGCCTCTGTCAATGCCTTCCGGGACTCCCTAGACACCCCCAGTGACCTTGTCCGCACTGATTTGAGCCCTGGGCGCCTGGCCCTTGCTCCCTCTGGTCAATCATCTCACAAGGAGCGCTTTCGAATTTGGGCCCCAAATGGCGTTATCAGAGACCGATCGGCCGGATAGGTTGACGGTATAAGTGGGTCCCAGACACGGCAGTCGGTCGGTGTGGAAGGCGTGCTGGTAGCTCTTGCTTTGTGATACAAGTCTGGTATTTTGCCACTCGAGCTTCCGCCATCAAGGTTCACTTGGGCATCATGGCAACTATTCGCGAAAAACTATCCGGACGGTGACAGGTTACCTCTTTGGGCCTCCTCGATGGCATCCTGAGGGGAACCATGCTCACCTACCTTGGTTTCGCACGGGCTTGTACCAAGTCATGCAGGCAACTGGGGAATCGACGGGGCTCTGGGCCCTCAAGGGACCCCAACGCACGCAGCAAAACGCACTGTAACTCACAGTTCGTACTCATGGTCAATCACAATGTTGTCTGAGGCGGTAGAGAAAATCACCCTGCTTAGATTGGACGGCATTGCCCGCGGTATCCTCGCTTCTACTGCAATCATGGCCCAATCATGAATCTATTCCGAGTTTTCGGCTCCTCTTTTTTGCTTGCTGATTCTCTATTTTTTCTTCTTTTCTTCTGGGCCCCTCTTTTTCATGCCTTCAGCTGATGCTATCAATTTTCATAGATTGCTTACATACGCATGCCCTCATCTCAACTCATCATCAAGTCGACGCCACAGAGCCACACCCAACAGAGAACCTGCATCCTCGCACTCCGTCAACGCACCTTTTTCATGTCGTATTCATTTCGATCCACCTTCAGCATTCGCTCCCTCGCTTTCGAATTCCGAGACTTTCTTGACAAATTCCACAGCCCAACGAGACGGCATTTGTCCCCGTTCTAGATCTTGCCGCTCGCGATGACGTGATTTCTCCAGGGCAATTGGGTCTTCGCGATCCCATGCTCTACCTTTTGTCATTCATTGTCTCGCCACGTCCGACTTCCGAGCCCCGGGATCGCCTCATCGCGTTTTGCGACTCATCACCTCCGTCGAAGCGTCGCTGCTGAACAATCAAACAAACAAGGGGCGATCCCTCGTGATTCATGGCCAGGGCGCTTGAGCTTGGCGGTGATGAACCAGCCAACCGGTCGCGGATTACGTAGACGGGCTGGGTTGCTCACTCGCCTGCTTGAGCACATCATCGCATGTGCTACCGTGGCGCAGAACCATATCTGTGAGCACATCACCCCCGGCAATGTCATGATTATGCTCTGGGCGACCTTGAGGTCTGTTTATTGTGCCAATCTCCCCTTATTTGCCGGAGCCCGAGCTCGCGATCTCGACCTCTGTTGCTATCTCTCGGATTCTGTCGCAACACCAATCTACGACTCCTGACGCCCCTGGTTTCCGTCGATTCCGGAAGCCAGCAATGCGAGCCTGCGCCCTCATTCGCCGATAACAACTTGCTTTTGAGTAGAGGCCCCTGGGAGCCCTTGTTCGTCAATGCCATGGCCCAATTCAAGAGGCCATGTATTTTTCCTCCTCCACTTGGCTCGCAACATGCACCGCACAGATCGCAGGCCTGGCCCAAGGGAGACATCTTGAATAGACAAGCCTCAGCCACTCGCGCTTCCCTGCCTCCTCTGGCGGTTGCAACTTGGTTTTAACGACGTTGCGACATCAGGTGTCGGTGTGACGGCATTGTCAGACGAAGCAAACCTCGGCCTTGTTGATGCCATTTGATTCGGCATCTGACACGCGGTGTGCCGTGTCAACGGATTCTTCCATGCAGCTAAAAGTTTCTGATGGGGAGGATGATACCAGAGTTTCCCTGGAGAAACGGCGGTCTCGGGCAGTGACTCAACGTGTGTTGTTCAGCAAAGTCTCGTAAGGCGCAACTTTGAGGTCGGAGGCGCCCCGACTCTGGCGCAATCTGATATCCAATCGTGATCATTTTAAACTCAGCATTGGCAACGCCAGCCATCCTCTGCTGCAGAGACAACATTCCAGTGGGATCAGGTGAGAATCTTAATAATGAGGCTCAAAATGCAGCATCATCTGTCTGGTTGATCACGACATGTCCGATACGTATCTTTCAACCAGGTGGTTGTAGGCCTATCTTGGCTTCAAGTCGTTGGACAAGGGTAGCTCAACCAAAGCCCCGTCGTAGACCCGGGTCCATAGTACGCAATTGTGAACCAGCTACTATCAACAAGCTCTGGTGAGATGGCCGAGTTGGTTATGGCGTCAGGTTAAGGTCACCTTAACAACCTAAGATTCCTGATGGAGCAATCCTCCTGGGTTCGAGTCCCAGTCTCATCAAATCTTTTTTTGCTCGCTCTGTCTTTTTTGTTCCCCCTGGTCAATTTTACGAACCTTCCCCAGCCTCAGCTGCTCCTTTTGTTTACCGGAACTATTCAGGTTGCTATGGGCCCTGGCTTGACAGTTTCGTTTTGAGTGGTGGCTTCAACAACATGGCCGTGTCATTGAGCATCGAGAAGGTGACTTCATACGGCCATGCATATACTGCGTACCTAAACGGTCCAGTGGACTTAGGTCGCCCATTCTACTTCGATAGTCTGTCACAAGTCTCACTGTTTAAGACATTGGTCGACATCTTGGGCCCTTGATCGAGGAGCGAACCCTTGTCAGCATCATCGATTGTCCATAGACGGGCTCACGGTTCAAACTGCCAGCCATCCCACTGAACGTAGGCAGGTACAGTCTGAATCCGTTCAGCTAGACAGGGTAATTCCAACGACACTCGCAACGTTCCGCTGTCAAAGCTCGGTTCGTGATGCAAGTGGCGGGCCTCACCGCGCTCGTTGTCCAGCCACCCGGCGACAGATCTAGGTTCGTCACGATGTTCCCCTCGATCGGATAATTCCTTCTGCTTCACTACTAGACACTAAATCACGTATCGCGCTGGGGATCGCGTCAGTGATATTCACTAGCGAGATGCCGCGTCGAGATGATTCATGAGCGGGTTCACAGTCAATGTCGTCATGGATAGACGGGTTCGTTCAGATTGATGACAGCACAGTCATATCTAGGGATAGTAGTGGTTGGGAAATACTAGAGTCTGATGAGTATAATGAGATGATTTCTTTCCCTCGATGAAAGGATCACCTCTATCTCTATCATCCTACAGTTTCAACGCACACTTCAAGCCTCCAATATCACTCTCAATTTCCAACTCCAACAAATCTACATACCATCAACATGTCTTCCCGAGGTTTCGACGACGCTCCTTCTGGCGAGTTCCAGGAGAATTCGTATGTCTCTCGCCCAGGCGAAAAGGCAGAGCCCATCCCCGTGCAGGCCGACTCCGTCAAGGTGGAGGACCCTATCGACGCGAACAAGGCGGACACCGATGCGCAACTCGGTACGCATTTCCTATCACGTTGATTTCAACTATTCTAACCGCATGTAGAGCGCGATGATGCCGATGCTATAGACAAGAGCAACATCATTGATGAGCGTACCCGGGGCGCAGCCAAGCCTGGTGGCACCTACAAGGAGCCTGGCGATGAGGAGGGACTGCCCGATGACACTGGCCGAAGCTCTAACCGATAGACAGATGGTTCAGGAGTGGCCTACCTAGTGTATTTTATGTATGATTTGACTTTCATTCAAGTGCACGATCATTACAGATGACTTGATGCGCAGGATATGTGAACATATCTATTCCCCAGGCGTGCTCAAGGAGTGGAGGGAATCTCACACCTTAAAATACTTCACTCTCAACATATGATTCTTCTTAGATACACTTCATTATCTTTCCATATTGCACCTCTTGTTCACTTCATCCTGGGTGTTTAACTTCTACATGGAAACAATCGCTGCTGTTGTCGAACATTGCCAGAGGAGACATCCGTAGTAAGATTAATACAGAATTGAAGTATAGGCAGAATATAATGAAGCACGATGTTGAACTGACATGAACATTTTAGCCGTGCTTAGTGAATGAGATAGAAGCCGCTCCACAACTCGACCCATGACAGATCGTGAGTAGGTTGTTAAATGACATGTGTATTAGAGAGTAGCCATACCAACCAAAATGGGGACTTGATCCTACGAGCATGACACTTCAAGTGAACTACCCAGATATCAAGACACTGAAATCTTAATTAACTAATCAACCATTCAATTCTCTCTGGGGATTGTTCACGACTTTCAACTCTCACTTCCACCAAAGGTCCAGGGTAGCATCCGCGCTAACCCCGCCGGGACCGCAACGGAAGCCCCACTCACATGCATCGAAAATCTCGTCTCTCCAGCCAGACAAGCTTCAAAAGTATATCCATCGACTCTCCTCCTCGTACCATTACTGCTGTCGCAACCAATGCAGATATGGCGGCAGACAACGAGGCTCCTATCGCGAGCAGCGCAAGCGAACCCAAGCCTGCACAGGGCTTGGGCGACTCCAATGCCGCTCCTAACAATGGCCAGTCGCGCCAGGATGGCAACCGTCGCAATCCCCGACACGACCACCGACGACCTGGCAAAGGCCGCGCCGAGAAGGGACGGGGTGAATTCGGGTACGTGGCCACTGGAGGACGTCTTTCGAACGCAGTTTCCAACGTGGCTAACCAGGTGCTAGCCGTCAGAAGGGCGACAAGCGCAAGAAGAACGACGAGTACAAGGAGTACAAGCGCCGCAAGCTGAACAAGCAGGGCGATTCTGCGGATGGCGAGTCTAGCAACAACCCCTTCTCCAAGGAGGAGATTGCTGCTGAGGAGCGACGGCCGAAGCGAAAGGTCGCTGTCATGATCGGATACGCAGGCACTGGCTACAAGGGCATGCAGGTGAACGGCAACGAGAAGACTATCGAGGCCGACCTGTTCAAGGCATTTGTCGCTGCGAGCGCTATTTCGAAGGCCAACGCCGACGACCCCAAGAAGTCGAGTCTCGTGCGATGCGCCCGAACCGACAAGGGTGTGCACGCTGCCGGCAATGTCATTAGTCTGAAGCTCATCATTGAGGATGAGGATATTGTCGACAAGATCAACGCCGAGTTGCCGGAGCAGATCCGTATCTGGGGTATCCAGAGGACAAACAACGCATTCAGCTGTTACCAGACTTGCGATTCGCGATGGTATGAGTATCTCATGCCCAGCTACTGCCTTCTGCCCCCTCACCCCGAGACCTTCCTGGGCCGAAAGCTCACCGAGTTGGCCAAGGAGCACGGCGTGGAGGACGAGCTGGCTGCCAAGATGGAGGATGTCAAGGATTTCTGGTCCGAGGTCGAGGAGAAGGAGATCAAGCCCATCCTCGCGAGATTGGACCCTGAGACCAAGGCTGCTGTGATGGAGAGGATGCACGTTGCAGAGGAGGCAGAGCTCGAAGCAGACAAGGAGCCCGCAAAGGCCAAAGAGGGTGCGGCTGCTGAAGAGAAGCCCGCGACTGAAACTCCTGCCACAGAAACCGCTGGAGAGACTGCCGCCGAGGCTGTTGAAGGGGCTACCGACCCCAATGCTATGCAAACCGAAGTTATTCTGGAGAGCCACAAGCCTAAGAACCGTGAGCTCGGCCCAGTAGACTTCGCGCTTCGGGATATCAAGGCGGCGTATGTTGCAGCAAAACGCCGATACCGTATCAGCACCGAACGTCTGCAGCGTCTTCAGAAGGCCCTCAACAAGTACAACGGCACGCGCAACTTCCACAACTACACAGTCCAGAAGTCCTACTTTGACGCCTCCGCGAAGCGACACATCAAGTCTTTTGTGGTCAACCCCAAGCCAATCATCATCAACAACACCGAGTGGTTGTCCCTCAAGGTCCACGGACAGAGCTTTATGATGCACCAGATCCGCAAGATGGTTGGCCTGGCAAGTCTGATCGTCCGCTGCGGCACACCCCTGAAGCGCATGGACGAGAGCTACCAGAACCAGAAGATGGCGATCCCCAAGGCTCCCGGTCTGGGTCTGCTGCTCGAGCGGCCCGTGTTCCACAACTACAACCGCAAGGCGACTGAGTCGCTCGGCAGGGAAGCGATCGACTTTGGAAAGTACGAGGAGAAGATCCAGGAGTTCAAGGATAAGCAGATTTACACGCGCATATTTAGCGTGGAGGAGAAGGAGAACTCGTGAGTAGTGATGCGCCCTGAGATCGGACGAAAACTAACAAGACATGCAGGTTCCACATGTTCTTCAACCAGATCGACCAGTTCAAGACAAACCACTTCCTGTGGCTGACGGCCGGCGGCATGAAGGCTGCCGAGATTGCAAGGGATACGACTGGCGAGAAGGTGCAGCAGGATGTCGACAAGCAGCTGGGTGATGAGGATGAGGACCCTGAGGGCGGAGAGGGTTAAGAGACACGAGTGTAATACTGGATTGGGATAGAGTTAGACCCTTGCTTAACTGTCCTGGGGTATAAACGAGTATTGTTCAACGTATGAGGTACGAGAATCATTCATCGGAGTTCGGGAGCCTTCAATTATACGCTGTCGTGAACTTGTTGAGCGAGAATGAGCGGCACAGCATATATGGTGTTCCTTAGGTGCTCTGAACTGTCTAAGAAAGATGCCGTGTAAGTGTCTAAGTGGGCATTTGTAAATCCCTAACGGTGATAAGATCGGCCTCGGTGACACGGCCCCACATGTTCCGGTGGGCGAGCCAAAGTGGAAGCCTCAGGCATCAACAAGACCCACTGCACGCGCACACAATTCGAGGGTTTGAAAACCCCAATTTAGCGACCCTCCTCACAGACCCCAAAACTTGCAACGGGCCTTCGCAACACCAAGCACCTTCTGTCGTCGTCAACTAACGCAGTGTACCGTCAGTCAAAATGAGCGCCCAGGCCCTGAACAAGATCGCTCCCAACAGCCCTTCGCGGCAGAACCCCTCCGAGCTCGAGTCGAGCATCGCCCAGGCTCTCTACGACCTCGAGACCAACACTGCCGACCTCAAGGTTGCCCTGCGACCTCTGCAGTTCGTCTCTGCCCGTGAGGTGAGAACACCATGAAAGAAACCGAGAAAACCTAGGTCGTCCGAGAACTTCCTGTTCCCACAAGAAACCCTGTTTGCAATGGCCCACCACTTCGCCCCCCCCGACGCGCCGTCGAGAGATCTCCTTGTGGGAGAAAGATTGATATGCGCAACCTGTGTCGCCGGGGCGGGCGTGCCAGCCGGAGTATCATTGACTTCTGTGGAACAGGACGGGAAGCGGTCCAAGGTTTTGTCCTGGAGCTCGCATGCTGACTTGGGATCTTGATTAGATCGAGGTTGGCCACGGCAAGAAGGCTATTGTCATCTTTGTCCCCGTCCCTTCCCTGCAGGGCTTCCACCGTGTTCAGCAGCGGTAAGATACTAGACTCAGTTTGATTGGAACCATAACTAACGATTCTCAGCCTGACCCGTGAGCTCGAGAAGAAGTTCTCCGACCGCCATGTCCTGATCCTCGCCTCGCGCCGCATCCTCCCCCGCCCCAAGCGATCTGCCCGCTCCCGCAACACCCAGAAGCAGAAGCGACCCCGTTCGCGAACTCTCACTGCTGTCCACGACGCTATCCTCGAGGATCTCACCTACCCCGTTGAGATTGTCGGCAAGCGCATCCGCACCAAGGAGGACGGCTCCAAGCTCCTCAAGGTCATCCTCGACGAGAAGGAGCGCGGTGGTGTTGACTACCGCCTCGACACCTACTCTGAGGTCTACCGACGTCTGACTGGCCGCAACGTCAACTTCGAGTTCCCTCAGAGCGGTCCCGCCGACTACTAAGTCGGGAACTATCTGTGTCATGAACAATTTTCTCAGGGCTGGGAGTGATTTTAACATTGGTTGGTCAAAAAAGGGCTTGGCGTCTTAAAGAGAAGTAGCTTGATGAATGGTACAAGCTGCGGTATGATTTGACAAGACAACTTAAACACTTCTTCCGTCCATGACTCGCTCGTCCAACATTGGGTATCTAGATCTATGTGCCTATGCCATGTGTATGTCTTTTGTATCTTGACTCGTTATGTTTACTCGTGACGGATGCGGCCAACACCCAGCACGCACCAGTATGCTAGCTCCTTCTTCTCCCGAGCGTCCTTGTCTTTCCCAGGCGCTGTGCCGACGTCCTGCTGGGAGTCGGCCTCCCACTCCATCCTGACAAACATGGGTATCTCCAGAACATCCTCGTCCTCTCTCAATGGACTCTTGTCCACCTTGTCACCGACCAAGTCCTCCGGGCGCAGTGGCGCGGGAACCACTTCCAAGATGATGCTCACCCAGTTCCGGCCGCGTTCCCAGATCTTACCAGCTTCAGGCTGGCCATTGCTGTCTTCACCCTTCCGCCTCTTGTCTCGGTCATCATCCTTGAGAGCGTCGTCCCACATGTCCGTGTTGGCGCCGACCTCAAACTGAGGGCATAGAATGGTCACCTTGCTGGAGAACCTTCCCGGTGTGCTGTTTGGCGTCGCAAGCGTGACCTTGATACCGTCAAAGATGGGGTTGTTGAACGTGAGGATGTAGTGATAAGGGTTGAGAGGTTTCAGAGGGGGCTCTTGGGCGATCTGCGGACGATGTGTAGTAGGAATTGGCCCGGCTGTGGGATTGAGAGGGCGGATGCTGATTGTCGGGATGTAGGCCTTTGCGACGAGGCGGATCTTGAATCTTGTCGACGTGACCTTGTTTTCTGGCTTGGAGATGATGTGTCGACATACGGAGCAACGCTTGGAACGCTTTGTCCGGAGGAGGTATGGTATCGGTCGTAGGCCATCCTGGAACCGCTTCACCTCTGTCTGCTGAGCGTTTTGCTCGTTGGAGGCAGTTGTATCCCAGCCCTCCTGATGTAGCCTCTTGATATCGGCAGACTCATCTAGATCGGCCAACTTGAGCCCTTCCTCTGTATTGAGAGCCTCCCGCATCACGTCCGAAGGACCCTGGCGCTTCCGGGCGTGTCCATGCCCGGTGTAGATTGACATTATCCGAGATAGGGCAGCGGGGGACGAGAAGCCAACGTTGTCGTTGAGCAGAGACATGCCGCCTAGCGAAGCATTCGCATCCACTAGCTGCGCCTGGTAAAAAGACTTGAGGTTGGCAAACTGAAGATCCGTGTCGACATCGTTATCCGCCGGCGGGGGCTCCTCTGGGTTCTCCTTGCGCCGCTCCTTGAACTCCTTGGCTGTGAGCTTGAGGTCACCGCCGTTGTTGATCTTGGAGAGCTGCGAGTGGATGCCGCTGGGGCGGTCAAAGTCGATGCCGATCTCGGTCGAAGTCCAGTTGCAGTACTGGCAGAAGAGGGCGTACGGGCCGTGGGCGTGGGACGAGGCGTCTGTTGTGAGATGGGCCGGGTCTGTAGGCGCCAGCGCCATGACCTGGAGGGGGCCGATGCATACGGGGCATTGGTAGCAGCTTCGCGTGCACCTGTGCATGTCGCGTTAGGACGGAGATATCATGAGATGGGAGGGTTGGTGTACCTGTTGCCCTCGCTGCGGAGGTTGCTGCTGGGAACCTCAAACAGGCAGTTGGGGCAGTAGTATGTGACTACCTCCTCATTGACACATCGAGGACATCGAATCTGCTGGCAGTCTTCGCAGTAGAGGAGGTGCTCGAGGGGGTAGAGGCTGAAGTTGGATCGAGGGGCACGGGGGTCAAATGTCCGCTCGTCGTCGGAGGAGTCCTGTGGCTGAGGGCTATCTGGGAGGTCGGGAGGTGAGAGGTCGGAGCAGGGACATTGTATGTACGTGTAGGGGATCACGGGCGCCATGGCAGCGGTCATGTCCCGGAGTTGACGAAGCTCGACATTGAGGGAAGGGAGCTGTCTGGAAATCGGGGCCAGGTGAGGTGTTCGGTGTTCGGTGAGCAGCTGGTGGCTCTCGGTGAAGGACCAATCAGGTCAGCTGACCACATCGAGATCACCACACTCACACTCACTCTCTTCCACGGCGTTCTTGTCAACGTGTCTACCGTTGCCGTCCCAGTGACATATCCCGCTGTCTTGATTTCATTTTATTCAAAACAGAAGCAACCTTAGTTGAAAGACATGTTCACCAAAAACGGGTTGACGTTCTCGTGAGACTGAGCTGATGCGAATCAGGGAGCCTCTAAACATGGCATTCATTCCCCACGCGAAATCTTGCCGAATCGACAAAAAAGCAACAAATGGATTGTCTCACCCAAAAAAATAGGCGTTTTCAGTCCCGCTCTCGCCCTACAGCCCGTTTTCAAGGTACCCCCATCTCCCGAGTCAGTGGCGTTATCAATTGGGCGAGGCCCGGAAAAGGGCGGTCGATGCTTCGGCTGGTGAAACGCACAACTGAACAAGAGACAAGCATTTTTTTGCTTGCATTTGACAGTGACCCCTCCAATTGATTCTGGCATTCTTTGTCTGACGGGCTTGCGGTGGCGAAAAGAGGCGCTCCAGCCTTCGATAGCTCGGCTGCGAGGTGTCCAGCCTAGCGTGGGAACGGCAACGGGAAGCTGTCTAGAACGGCCTGCTGGAAGCGGCTATTGAGGCGGGCTTTTCTTTCTCAGAGGCAAAGCCGATAGCGGTGTTTTCGTCCATGGGATGAGACAGGATGTTCTCAAATTGCTCAACTCGTGTCGTATCGTCTTCGGGCTCCGGGTCTCCTCTACGCCTTGACACCTGCACAACATTCTGCGGGGCCAGCTAACAAGGGATGATCAATTGAACACGGCGGTCGATCCTAGATGCCCGAAATTTTTTTGTTGACTCAGTCGCGTCATGATGAAAGCACAACTGAAGGTTGGGCCACCAATGGCTAGATCCTTGGCCTGCAACCATGTCAGGACTAAGGCGAGCTGAGCTGGCACGGGGGTCAAGGAAGAAAAGAAGAGGACCACCAGTACATACATGGTATTAGCGTATCCTTTGCCAAGGGAAGCTATGAAGCTATAATGAGGATAGGCAAATAATATGTGGAAGACTTCTAGAGCATTGCCTTCTATGACGATAATATCATCTCCTACTATCTAGCATTCTTCTATGAGTTATTGCGTCATAAAGAAGCAGCATTTGACAAGAGCTAGAAGTACATTGGCCTTCGGGTGCCTCATTTATTTTTCAACCCGCGTGTTGGCCAAAGCTCGCCTCCCGTGTTCTGGACCAGCTGCCCCTTGGCCTAAGCAACTCACTAGTCCACGAGGCTTGCTGGATTACCGAAAAGGGCTGAAGTATTGAAGTTTTTGGGTGCCTGGACTGGACTGGCCTGCGGCTGAGGTGTGTGTCGTTTTGTTTATTTTGCCACCCGAGATGTTGAAGGGTCCAAGGATGGGGACAAGATCAACGGCCCTCTTGTGATGATGGACGTCAAAGCATCCAGGGGCATGGCTGATCCATGGCTTCGGATCCTGGACCTTTCAGGTGGAGGCGGAGGCTCCAATTTCGAGACCCGCCCGGCTGGGGACGAAGGATTCATCCCCGATCTAATGGCACGTCAGAGAACTAACTAATAGATGGGCTTAGATTAACCACGGATTGATAGAGCCCAAGAGCTCATTTCAGCATGGACACAGAGCTTCGCTCTTTCAGGACGGGCAGCGAGATTACGCCATGATTTCTTCAACCAGAGCCAAGACTCTCACAACGCCCATCATCATGCAATTCCCCGCTACTGGGGGTGCTCGGCAGGACCGGCCTTTGCCCTTTTCCTTTGACCCTCTCGAAAGAAGGTGACGGCATGATGTAGGATGCATGCTGCACAGCTGAGTCAAGGGTTGCGTGGACCTCCTACAGACGTGTGCCGCGTCGTGGTGGTGTTCATAGGCAGTCCGATAGATCGGATCGGAGCTGAAGCAGCCAGCCACACATGGGGATGGGCAGACAAATGGGGGAGGCTCTCCTGTTTTCTGGATCCGGTCAATGGGTCTTGTCTTTGCTGTACAACCTTGGACGTGGGATGAGAGAGGCCAACAGCAAGTGTATGTAATGCATGCATCAGCTCACGGCGAGAGGAGCATAATGTTGACACAGCGGGGTCCAGATCTGGTGGTTTACACGGCCGATCAGAGCCTTGTTGCCAGCTGAGAAGCCTCTCTGCTCTGGCGGTCGGCGAGCTGCTTGCAGGGATCGCCATCTTGTGGGACAAGATGAATGGGTCGCGCTAACACCGGTGGCTTGAAGGGTGTCTCACAAGCTCTTGTCTTGGTGCGAGTGGCCCATGGGATGGATCACTCCAAACGCAAATTCCGACCGTCGGGGAGGGGGGGGGCTTCCTAGCCGAGAGGACCAATTCCCCAGGGCTTGCTTGCTCGCCTGGGGTTCTGGACTGGCCTCGCGTTGACGCGCGCGTGCGGGAGGGAGGTGCTGTGCAGTAGGTAGCTATTAACCAGGCCTGTCCCCTGAGGTGATCTCCCGCCTGGCGAATTCTCTCTTCTCGAGATTCCCTGCGTGGCACTCGTTCCCCATCATGGAACCCCGGGCTTGACGACTGGCTCCCAAGAGAGGCGACATGTCGGGTTTCTTTTACACCTTTTGAACTCACCCTCCCTTTGCCGTTCCCGACGACACGAGCCCTTGTTTCAACAAAAGCTACAAAGATCGCAGGCCGATTGGAGGGGAAAAAACCATTGAGCGCCTCTCAGAGCTGAGCTCTGGGGAAGGAAAACGCCAAAAACAGATTTGCGGCCCGGGTACGAAGGCTTGGCCTGCAAGATCCCGTCGACACGGCTGGCAGCATTGCTTGTTGAGCCGCGCTTTGCTTCGCATCAGCCTATGTATTTTTTGACCAGGGGAGCCCTTTGAGACTTTCTTACATATACGACCTGGCGGTTTCAGCACCCTCACAGCGACACGAGGGATCTTTCACAAACTTTTTCTTCAATGGCAGGCTCGAGAAGGAGTCCTCGTTTGAGGCAGCTTGGTGACCTTCTCGAGGCCAGAACTGATCCTCATCCTACTGTGCAACGGTGGGATGGTGCTGCAAGGACATGTACTGACTGGGACAACATCCGCCGGGTGAGTTGAGGATATCTCCTTGTGTGGCAGGCAAAGACTAATGACGAATTATAGGACCCGGAGCTCTGGTTCAGGAACGGGAACTGTCTGGTTCACTTATACGGAAGAGGACAGTCGAGAAGAGGCCCCTCTTTCAAGGTGCCCTTCTCAGCCCTGCTGGAGACACAATGTTACCCTCTCATACAGCGATTCCTCTTCTGGGAGGGCATTCAGACCCCGAATGTACGAGAACTCATCCTATGGAGCCGAAGGAATCCCATGCGAAAAGTCGAGCTGTATATCCCACCGCCACCGACAACAGACAAGACGCAGGCATTCCACTACCACTTGGCAACTCGCAACTTTTTCGCATGGGTGTTTCGGAGATCAATGGTCGGATCAAGCCTCGGCGGCGCCCTCATCGGCCTCCTTCACAGCATGCACGAGTTCCGTTCCGGCGTGGATGATAACGTGGCGGACATGATGGACTACTTTGACGAGGAGGGATATTTGGACATGGCCAACCAGCCCAACCACGCCCTGGCGATGCTGCAACTGGCAGAGTTCTCTGAGATGAAGGAGCTTTACGTCAGAGCGTTTGCTCACTGCGTTGGAATGAGCGATCGCCTCTTCAACAGTCCCATCTTTCAGGTACTACACGCTTCGGTGAAGAATGTTTGAACCAAGCCACTGACAACCAAACAGGAACTCAGCCCTGAGTCGCGCAAACTCATTCGTAAAGGCCGGATAGAGATGGAATACCGACTGACTCAGTCGACGACCATGCTCAAGACGTTTCTCGACGATGAGCTCTCGGAGGCGCACTTGAGCGTCTCGGCGGGTGCTCTGGCTCACCTTGAGCGCTTCCGAAGCTTTCTCTTGTCGTTTTACACGACAAAGATGGGGTATTACCCGCCTACTACTGTTGAACCGGATATCGACATTTTTGATCCTCGCATTTATAGGATTATGCGCGAGGATTTCGAGGCTCTTTATGACCTCTTGGTTGATGATGGATTCACTTCTACTTCTACCATGCCCCCAACAGCTCATGGAGGCATCTGCGCACTACAACTTGTGCAATCATTTGATCTTCAGCGAGACTACACCCCTCTCCAACATCCTCTCCCTCTACTCCCCGACCTTAACAACCATGGCTCCCGCCGCATGTCCTGGTTCCCTGGACGCGTCACCCTCCGGTCGGATCGCCGGGTCACGGCTCATGCGGCATTGACCAATGCGTCCAACCTGCTGAAACCGGGCGTGTCCCAGAACGACCTCGTGCGAGCCTACCGGAGATTCGAGGAGGATTCCATCATGTCGCCGAACAAAGCAGACAAGCAGGAAAAAGTGTCCCTCGCTGATGCCCGCAAGGTCCGGTGGATCTTGATCTATGCCGTCTGTCAGGTTCTTCGGACCGCGACGGATGTACCGCCTGAGGTCGAGGAGGATCGCGATGAGGCTAGTTATAGCCTCTGTATTTCTACTGATAACATTCCGCCTTGGAATACTCCTCGTGAGATGGGTCATATTCTTCGGCGGCAGACACAACTTGTTACTGGCTTCGACTGGAGTGTGCACGAAGATTCGCACATGGAGGAGTCAAGTGGCAGGATTGAGATCAAGCCCGATATTGACTATTTCGCTCTTACTCACAAGGAGCGTCCTTCAAGTCACTGTGGCTCTGGCAAGATTGAACGCCGAGCTTCGCTTCCTACACGTCCATCACGGTCAAACTCGTTGACCCAGGCCCTGAGCCGTTCCTCGACTATACGACGCTCTATGCGCATGTTCAAGTCTTCGCCAGTTAGCACACCTCCGCAGACGGTGACGCCGCCTTCGCGACCCATGTACCACGAGATCGTTGTGCATGGGTATGGCAATGGTACCAACGACGTGAACTTGGAATCTGAGGAGTCGTATATCGACGCTACGGGCTGGCCGCAGAGGAGTGACTCGACGGGGTCAAAGGGGGATGAACTGGGCGGCGCATCTCCCGAGAGCATGGAGAGCAACGACGACACGATCGACTCTCCTCTGGATACGCCTCCAATTGTGGAGTACTACGTCGAGCCCCCTATACCCAAGGACGTCAAGGCACGACGTGAGAAGAGGCGTGATGTCATGTCCATGGTTGCGCGTTCCGTTTCTGGCCGCGTCTCCAAGCGACGCCCCATCAGCGCCCTCTTCTCTGATAGCTCCAAGTACGCCGAAAACGTGGAGCACATGGTTGAGCGTCACAGCTCTCTCGGGGGCAAATCTAGACGCCATAGTATGCTCCCCGACCTGCGGCGCAAAGGCGGCCTGTCCCGGAGCGCCACAGTCCCAACCCGCGCAGACGGGGCGGGAGAGCCATATATTGTGCATGAAGACTCTGACTGGGCAGTCATGCAAACATTTGTAGAGAGGGAGGACGACGAGATGTTGTCAGCCTGGGATGAATACGCAGGCCTGGGAGGATTGACGGATATGAGTCGTTGAGTTTTTACGACTGTACTTGTGCCCGCTCAGCAAGCGGTGATTTCTCTTTCTTCTGTCTTGTTGTTTTTAATGCTTTAGCAGATACCCCCTTATTTTCTCTTATGTATGAACGACATGTCTAGACGAGATAGCTTTACTACCTACCTATGTTGAAGGATGGAAATTGCCATGACGGGTTGTACGGATTATTTTAGCGTATTTGTCTGGTATTATTCTACAAAAGATGGGATTGCTCTTTCGCATCTAGCATTGTGTCAAGTGCCTATCTTAAGGACTGTTGTCTGTTTGCTGCACTCTGCGCAAGAAGCTCAGAATACTGCCTTCTTCGATTACTCTTTGACTTGGGATGACTAAGACCCTTTTTAATGATCAGGTTCGTTCACTTCGGTACCTATCCGTATGCGAACCACCATGGTCTGCGCAAGGCAACCGCCAGGGGAATTGCTTTTGATGAATGATACCCCAGAAAGCTGGCTTACCTACCCGGCTTGGCAAGCTGCGTGTTGGTTTGGCAGGTGCGGCTAAGATCTGCCTTACAACATGTTGCAAAGCTTACCACAGCCTGATTCCAGCATGCGCTCTGTCACCATCATACAAACACGACCCCATGGACCCAATCTCGGCTCTCAGCCTGGCGGCCAACATCTTTCAGGTCATAGGCTTCACCAACGATGTTGTCACAATCTTCAAGCAGATTTACGACGCCGGGAGTCCCGCTGGCCTCTCTGAGCTCGAGCTGATTGCGACTGATGCGCTCAAGACGGCTGAGGCTATCACGAAGCGTCTCAGCGGCCGCGGGCCTGCCCCTCCGGACTCTGCTGACTTGGTCCTTTTGCGTCTGGGCCGGGAGGCTGTACTTATCGCCCAGGAGCTAAAACTTCTCTTGGAGAAGTTGCGAGCGAAGGGTGCGGGTGGGAAGCCCTGGCACTCTCTTCACCAGACCTTCATGACCATCTGGAAGAGAGACGACATTGACAAGCTCGAGAAGAGACTGGTTGCCGTTAGAGGAGAGCTTCAGTTCCACGGTGTCACTTTGATCCAGAAGAAGCTCGAACAGCAATCCCTCCGGCTCCAAGATGTCGTCGCCAAGCTCGACGATCAAGCCCAGGCCGTCATCCCACAGATGTTTGGTCAGCTTGACGAGATAAAACTGCAGAATGACACTATACTGGAAAATCAGATGCATAGCGAAACTGTGGCTCATCGTTGACACGAAGAATTGATGGGCGCTGTGAAGGGAGCAACGTATCAGCCCGGCCAATCGCTGTCTCCAAACAATAAAGTGTCTCGTAGGATGAGAGAGAACGCACAGAAAAAGATCCTGGTGTCGTTATGGTTTGCCACAATGCAAGACCGGGAGGACACGATACACCAGGCCTACCGCAAGACGTACGAGTGGCTCTTTTGCGATCCCATAGCGGAGCAGAAGCCTTGGGACAACTTCCGCAACTTTCTCTCCGGCGACGCGGATATCTATTGGATCACCGGCAAGGCTGGGTCCGGGAAGAGTACGCTGACCAAGTTTGCCATCCATCACCGCGAGACTTCTGAGGCCTTGCGGCAATGGGCAGATGAGAAGCGTCTGAACGAGGCGTGCTTCTACTTTTACTACAAAGGAACCAAACTGGAAAGGTCGGAGGCTGGCGTGCTCAGGTCCCTTCTCCATCAGATATTGTCCCAGCGACCTACGCTGATCAAATTTGCCTTCCCCCAGCGCTTCGAGGCCTTTTGCTTTGACCACCACGGAGACAAGAACTTTGAACCAACGTACTGGGAGCTGAAAAGGGCGATGGAGGCGCTACTGGAGAGCTGCCCGGATGAACGCTTCTTCTTTAGCGTTGATGGTATTGATGAGTACGACGCGGACAATCATCGGATGGGCGAGCTGGTAGACGTGTTCAAGGCGCTCTCCAAGTTCCCCAACGCGAAGTTTCTTCTCACAAGCCGTCCCTGGGTTGTCTTTGAGGAACGCCTGGCTGGATACACGAGGCTTCGCCTCCATGAGCTCACAAGGCCGGACATTGCCAGTTTCGTGGACCAGAAGATCAGTGAGTATCAGTCTTCGCAGACAATGATCATCAAAGATCGCGAGCTCATTAGCTCTCTGAAGAGAGAGATAGTCGAGAACTCTGCTGGCGTCTTTCTCTGGGTGTATCTCGTTGTGTGGTCCTTGCTTGAGGGTCTTGACAACGGGGACTCTATCAACGAGCTGCGTGAGCGCATCCTCGAGCTTCCGACAGATCTTGAGGATCTGTATCTGTACATGTGGATCCGGATACCTAAAAGATACTAACCACAAGTTTCTCGTCTCCTGCAGATGCTGTCTTTTGGAACGTCCGAGGGAGCCTGTACCAGCTTGCTGGGTTTGGCCCTGGTAGAGGAGCTCGACGAGGAGGCCGTCTTTACTCTGCCGGTGGCACCGCTCGAGAAGAAAGTAGCCCACCGTCTGATGAAGGCTATGGAAACTCGCATAAAAGGCCGGTGTCTCGACCTCATCGAGGTACAACACCTCTCAGGGGACCGGCTTACCCCGATACCACTAATGGTCAACTCTGACTGCTACCAAAATAAAACCGAGGGCGAGCTCGGAAACCCGTTTGTTACGTTCATCCACCGGACGGCGTTTGAATTCGTCTCGTCGCCTCAAGCCTGTGTCAAGCTCAAGGAGGCCACAGCGCTAACAGGGAGGTCTGGTGATGTCTTTCGCGCAGAGAACGCTCTGCTCCGTCTGCTTGTCTTGCGCATCAAGACTTTTGCGGAGGAAAGTTTTCAAATGGAAGTTGTTCCGTACTCCGTGTTTCCTCTGGACCTTGAGTCGTTGGTCCACTACACCCTGAGGATGTGTCGAAAGGCCGAGGAGGCGACAGGGAAGGCCCAGACTCGTTTAGTAATGGAGCTGGACAAGACCATGACTTATTTCTACAACAACGTGTATAACCGTCCAAGCACGTGCCACTGGAGCGATGTTTTACGCCCGCTTTATGGCTATAATGGGGATGCTTGGGGTTCACTGCACCAGTTCACGCTTAGCCAGAGCGACATGCTGTCCTTGGCTGTACGGCACCGTCTCGTCCGCTTTGTCAAGGAGAACGAAACAGTTGGGGAGTCAATAAAGAACAAGCCCGGAAGGCCACTGCTGGATTATGCGCTGAGGCCAGGCTTCTCATCCACCCACTTTGGGCTTCGTCGGTCCTCGGAAATGGTCGCCTTCCTCCTTGACAGGGGCGCGAAGCCCAACCAGAAGTTTGGCGGGGAGCCACTGATGGAGCTCTTCGTATGGGACCTGAGAGAGAGTTTGAATCCGGGCGGGACCCCGATTACGGGCGAGACTGCAAAGATCATTGTGCTGCTGCTCCCGTACGTGCAGGAATGCGAGCTGGAAGCCCCGTACTTGAAGCAATTGGCAGACATCTTGAGTGCTGCTCATTATGGGCGAGATGTGGAGGAAGATGTCGCCAAGGCGGTGCGGACCCTGTACGGACTTTACCGTGAGGCCAGCCAGGAACATATGCAGGGTGAACTGGTTGAACCGGTTGAACCAAGGCCTGTGGAGAGGCCAAAGTTGAACCGTGTTGCAAAGAAGATTTTCTGTTGTTTTGGAGGCTGAAGAGGAGGGTCTGGATACCCACCCCAAGGCGTTGGATACGTAGCACATAAATTGAGTCCTTAATGAGTAGCAAATCATTATTTCTTCAAACTTGAATAGGGTATCAACTGCTCAAGGCTCCCGGTCGCGATTCATAAGCCATGCCTCATGGTCGGTTCATCATCCCAAAGCCCGTCTCGATGAATGAATGAAAAAACAGACCCATCACGAGCTTACTCCAAGCTTTTCTTGACGGATTGGCCAGAAGCCATGGCCAGCCCGTCGAGGATGTTGTTCCCAAACACCCAGATCATGTAAGCTGGGAGGACGAGCCAGAAGCCGCTAGGCGGGATTAGTATTATGTGGTGACAGGTAGTGGAGGAGACTCACTTGGGGAGCATCCAGAGGTAGAAGATGTCGAGCGGTGAGTTGTGCCCGATATTATCGAAACCGCTATAGTATTCATTGGCCCCTCGCGTTCAGTCAGTAAATATGACCCTCAATGCGTGCCAACATCACTTACAGTACAGGACCGTCTTGCTCAGCGTCATGACAGCCGCGCTGAAGCCAATCAACACAGCCAGGGCGCCGTTACGGCCACTGAGCGTCCTCCTCGCAGCCCCTTCCGTCGACCTCCTGTCGGCGCGCGTCCAGACCAGCCACAGGTAGACCACATACATGAGCGACTCGACGACGTTGAGGGCGCTCTGGGCGCCGGTGAAGCCGTTGTGCGCATCCCAAGACTTGAAGCCGTATACGTGGTCAACCTTGCCATATAGCTCATATGGCACCCACAGCGGCCAGTGGAGGTTCCCGCCGGGCATAGTGCGGGGGCGGCCGAGGACGTAGGCCGTGTCCCATGCGACGAGGGGGAGCGACACGGCGAGCCAGAGGAGGGTGGTCGTCGAGGGCGTATGCCGCCATGTCGCGGATGGGACACTCTCGATTGAGACGCGGCGCTTCTTGGACGTCGTGTTGGCTGTGGTTCGAGGAGCTCGCTTGCGGGTTGTTGACGGCGTTACTGGGGCAAAGTCCGGGGGAGGAGGAGATGGGGAGAGGGATTCGGGAGCGGCGCTTGCTGCGTGGGAGGAGGCTCGTGTTGTGACCATGGTGAAGCTGTCGAGGAGAATGATTGATGCGTCGAAGGAGAGAATGATGCAGTTGGGGAGAGAAAAGTAAACAAGGTGATGGTGAACAGGGGGAGCCCAGTTTAAACAACAACAACCCCTCGGAGGAGCAGGCCGGGTTCCGTTCGTGATGGGTTTCCCAAAAAGGCAACTGTCAAAAGGTCCCTCCACAGGCTGAGAGGCCAGATGGCGTCAGCACTGTAAAGTGCATCCGCTGCAGTTTTGGTTTCGGGTGAGTGGGTGCTGGGGTCTAGTGGACTCGGCAGTGGTTTAGTGGCATCGATGCGGGGGAGGGTGTGGCTAGTCTGCGACGAGTTTAGTTGGGTTTGTGCTGAAGATGATGGGAGATTAATTAATACAAGATGTTATTTGAGTGACACGAGAGCAGGTATACTATACATGTACATTCACGCTGAAAACGTGTCGCCGCCATTCTCCAGATACTTCGTCTCCTCCGCCGTCGGCTCCCTCCCCAACGCCTTGTTCCGGTGAGGATACCGCCCAAACCTCTCGATAATCACCTGGTGCTTCTTTTCAAACTCGACATTGGTCTTGCCGAATACCTTGGCCGTCTCAGGGTCTGCCTGGACGACCTCTCTAGCCTTCTTCTCATACTCGTTCTCGCTGCCTGTGCCCTCCAGGAGACTCAAGATGTCTTGCTGCATGCGTTCATACCCCAACACGGCCTTTTCGTGGGCCGATGCGTCTTCTGAGTGCATGAGGGGCATGTAGAGCCAGTTTCGGTGGGAGAATTGCCATCGTAGTTCGGGGGCCTTGTAAGGTAGGCCCTCTTCGAGAGCCTTCAGCGTGAGCTGCACCGCGAGGGGGTCGAAGAAGGTGAAGCAGATGGCTGCCTCAGCGCCACGGTAGCAGTTGCGGGGGATCTGGTCCAACAAGATGACCAGGCTCAACCAGTCCAGAGGGTCGCGTGGCTGGGCAATGGCCAGGATGTCCTCCACTAATGTGATTCCCGCGGCCTTGATGGCTTCAAGGATAGGGCTGAACCGAGACCTGTAATTGTGAGTTTATGGGCCAATTAGTGATGGGAGAGTGACTAACACGCAGATATCGTCGAATTCCTTTCCGCCAAAGAACCACCGTCGTTGCTGCTCGGCTCGAGGAATAGCCCGATCGGCCTCACTCGTCAGATGCTCAAACCAAAAGGCCCGCAGTTCCTCGAGCTTATTGTGGGTGAGGTGGCCTCTGAGGTCGTCAAGGTTTCTCACAGCTTGAGAGTCCATTGTTGTCGACATCTTCCGGGCCGATGAGCTGAATGTGTTTATCCCGGCGAAGTAACGATGGTATACCTTCGCCGGCAACGAGCTCGAGGAAGATAGCTGGGATAGGGCAACCTGATGATCTGAAACCCATTCAGCACTTAGATAGCAGAATAGTATAAAGAACAACCAACATGCTGCACGGCGTGCTGGGCCACGCGCAGCGGCCGATACTCTCACCAAGGCCCTCATGATGAAGGTTGACTGAGCGAGATTGACACTTACCTGAGGTTTCCAGAGAAGCTCAAACTTTGAAGTACAACTAAGTAGAGAGTTTACAGGTGGAAAACCAAGTCGATTAAAGTAACTGACTGATGAGTGATGGAGCCAGGCTAACGATTGAATTTGTCAAGGTGTGTCCGGCTCGGCGTTCGCTCGTTGCCCGACTTCCGATCGGATCCACTTCCCCCGGATCATCGGGCGTCTGGGGAATTTCGCTTGGCGGAGAAAAATCTGGATCTGAACAGCGAAAGCACAGTCACTCGGAACGTCAACAATTTGCTAGACAGCCATCAGAGAAAATGAGTGGATATAATCTTCTTCATAATGATATACGCTACGTAATTCTAAGGCCTTGAACGCCATAAACTTGCAATTTATTAGGAATCAACCACGCCATCAAACTCCTCCGCTATCAACCAGTGTAAAGTCGGCTCATTCAATAACCTCCTTGTCTTTTCTATAGGGCACGAAAGGTATCTTCACCGACTTGCCCTTAACGAGAGACCAAAACAGCTTGACCAGTGTCTTGGGTTCTATTTGCGTCAGCAGAAGAACGGGTCGGGAGTTCAATACCTACTTCTCTCTGCGATGACATGCCCAGCATTTTTCACATTGACAAAGGTAAAGTGCTCCACCGTCTTAAACTCGCCGACATGCAACATCCGATCGGGCCGCTTGGGGTTGAAGCTGGACCTGGGCCAGACCAGTGGCTCAAGCTCAAACTTGCGATCGATTCCCACCGTGACGTTTTGCGAGAGCTTCCGGAGGCCGAGATGGTTCGTGACAAGGTCTACTCTAGGTGTCAGCGTCTAATAGTTACGGGGAGTTGATGAGACTTACCAGCATCACCACCGACGATCATAGTTCTTATCCCTGAGTGCACGACGTTTCTGAGATTCTTTCTCCAGGACCTGATGACTGTTCCCTGTTAACATTTCACAATATGATCAACTCTGTACTCACTCTCTTGGTTTGCGGAAAAGGGCTTGAGCACTTTTATGTTCCATGGCTCAAACTTGATGGGCTCGCGCGCCAGCTTACCACCCGTCACTCCGAGGTGTGCTTGCGTTTTCGCATCATTCAGCCATCTTGCTGCTGGCGTTAATTTCATGCCGATGTTGCGAGACCTGTCAGTATTGTGCCGAGCATCGCGGACATCCCATAGGTCAAACTCGGTCCGCAGCCCGTCGGGCGTTGTCAAGCTGCGGATTGCTCGTCTATAACCCTTCAACTCGTCTTTGCAGTCCTCTTTTTTCCTCTCAGCGCACGCCTCTAGATTGGCCTCGAGTGTGTCCATGTACTCCAAGAGTCCCTTCTCGGCATCTTCGAATGATTGCACATGGAGATGCGTGTTCTTGACCATGTACATGTACATGTATCCAAGCTGCAAAGGGGGGTCAATCTTGGGACTCTCCAAGCCCATCATGGAGAGCTTAATCGGAATCTCGCCATTCAAACCCGTTCTTCTCCTAATAAGGCCGACGTTCTTGTCGAGGATTCTCTCAGCGAGGGCGAGTCCAGCAGTAGAACCCCAGTCCGAAGTCCAGATACCAAACTCGTTTTCGCGGTATTGAGGAAACTTGAAGTAAAAGTGTTGCACGAATTGATACATGTAGTCGGCTGCGTTTTGGTTGTCAGTGAAGGTGGCGTTGCCAAAGGAGAAGCCCGCACCGACTGGCTGGTCGACGTAGAGGACGTGGGCGTACTCGTTGAGACTGTGAGGGTTAGGGCCTATGTCGCCTTTCCAGTCGAAGTTGCAAGGGCCGCTGCCGTCAAAGACTCTGTAGATGGACGAGATGCCGGGACCGCCGTTGAGGAAGAGGATGACGGGTGCGTCTTGTGGTTTGTGTCGAGCTTCAAAGAACCAGAAGAATATGTTTGCTTGCTCCTTGACTGGTATGAATCAGAACTTTTCATCGCGAAATTGTTTGCGGTTTGCTCTTACGTGTTGATATTGCGATATATCCTGAGTAGTCGCCGGCCAACACTTGCCCACATGTGTTGTGCCGTTCGGTGATTTGTGCCCACGGCCGGCCGGGGGTCGGATACTTGTCTCCGGGGTCGTGTTTGTGTGCGTTGGAAGTAGTGATTAGCCATCCGACGATGATGACCTGGAAGAGATGAGATGATAGCCACATGTTGGCGGCCAAGATGAGAGATGGTGGTGGTTGAAGAAGAAAGAGAATGAAGGAGCGTGAAAATGCTGGTTTACTTTGATGGGAGAGTTGGATTGAGGGAGAAAGAGCCTACCGCAGGCCTTTTATACTCGGAAAGAAGTATCGACAGTGATTCATGGTACCCAAGTGAGTATTAGGTACCCAAGAGAATAAAGAATTCATCAAGTCTCCAAATAAAGAATTTGTAAAAATATTGATCATCTACCTATTTTTACTTCATTCAAGCTTTAGGATACATGTTTATGAGGAGATTTAGGTTTTGGGATTGTCATTGTGCAACGAGGTGCGATTTGACTCGAACACTTGTCGTCCATCTCGGACAACATGGATGGGAGGGAGAACCTGCCACAGGCCTTTTGCAACTCTGAAGGAAGTCCGGGCAGCTAGAGAGAAACGTGCTTTCCGCCGCATTACCTCTGAACTTTAGCTCACGTTCACAACACAACAGAATAACATTGCGGTGACTTGGCAGAGAAGATTAGACATTCCGTGGTCAAAAGGACCGAGAACATCTCTATGCCTCCTTCTCATGAGCCATCAATTCGCTTGCCCCAACGACTTTGATCCCCTTGCCTTGGGGGCTCAAATACTCGTCAAATGTCCCATCGCCAGCAGTACGCATCGAGTCCTTATTCCTCCATCTTTCATGCCATCCCTCTTCCTGGGCACTTTTCATCACCAACCTATCAGTAACCCCATCATCACAAACGAACATGGCTTGCCCATTTGGACTCCGGGTGCTGTTCCTGCTGCTCGTCATGGCTGGGCTGCTCGAAAGCCATGCTTGGGCAAGGCCAGTGTTTCTAGAGGGACCACAAGGTTACTGGTCTTCGCATACAGAGTGCATCAAACAGCACAACTGGATGAGCTATCTATATCCATGTCCTGAGCCTACGACCAAGGAGAAAGAGCTCATGGAAAAGGAATCTAGGGAGTGGGTGCTCAGGTGGAAGGCTAAGAAGAAGAAGGCCGAGCAAGCTCGAAATCTCACCGTCAACATCAGGCAGATCGACAAGACCCGCATCACCATCAACATCCAAGTAACAAATAACTGTACCATGCCGGTAACATTTCTCAATGTCAGCACTCCGCTTGATTCGGACGCCTTCGGCCTGGGACTCTTTCATATCACCCCTGACAGCCTACCGATGGTGAATTTTGGGAGCCGAGTTCTACCACCGAGGCATAGGTCCCCAACCAACGAGACATATGTCGAAATCAGCCCCGGGATGACCATATCTAATACCGTCACCATACTCGCCGAAGAGCCCATGCCCAAAGAAATGTGGGCCAGAATGCTGGATGTGGCAGACCGGGTTGAGGTGCAAATGAAAGGCAAGTGGCACGGTATTTGGGCAGAACAAGGGAAGAAGCGATAAGATCTGCAAAAATGGACGAGGATTGGTTTGATCGTGGCCTTGGAAGCTTTGGGTCGAACATCATAGAACTCGAAATCTAATGAGTCTGTGTTGCACCAACGGCTCAGGAAGGCGGGTTCACTTGGCACAAGTTTGCTTCTCACCAAGTGTACATCGCGGCTATTGTGTTGGGTAGGGCCGATGAGCGATAAACCTCAGTCTGACCGTTATTACGTATCCGACCACGAAATGTTGAGCTGATATCATGGCCTTTTAACTTGTTGGCTTTTTTTTCCATCTCAGGGAGGGGCTTAAAGAACCTGACGCTGTGCAACACCTTGTGCTTTCGCTGTAGATCCAGATTTTTCTCCGTCAAGCGAAATTCCCCAGAAGACGGACCTGGCATCGGGAACCCCTGCAGGTTTCAGCTCGGCGGAAACATGCCATGTTGTTCCAGCAGGTGGCAGGTATCGGACGAGGTGCGGAAGACTCTTCCGGGGGATCCCTTGCGGAAAGAGATCTTCAGGAGCAAACGTCTTTAAAAGAAGGGAATGAGGGGGAAGACGGCTTTCTCCAACAAAGTGACCCCAATCTCCAAGGGAGGGCAGGGATCAGGAGGATGCGGCATTGTGGCCAATGTATGGGGGATTGACTCGAAATCATGCCACAGAGCCTGCTTATTCCAGACATTCGCCAGGGGACGCCCCATGTTTTTGATCTCGCTCTACCCGGGGGAAAAAAGAAGACAGATTCTTGCAGTCGAACTTTTCGCTTATACGAACTACTGCCGGGAGACGAGGCATCACCTGATGAGCACATATCAACTTTATGCTTCAGCTGTCGGAGAAATCGATCTCTAGCCCTCGAGTTGGAGAAACCCGCCATGGTCTGTGTCGTGTCGGGCCTCGGTCGCGTGTAGACAGCCCTAGCCGCGTGCTAACGATGCCCGAAACGACGCTGGGAGGAGCCAAGATCGACGCCGTTTAGGGCTGTCAGCCCGGATCGACAGGCGCTAACTCAAACCCTCTCTGTGAGGCTTATCTGGGCTGCAACCTAGCCACAGTTGCTCTCTGATGGATGAGCTCATGAAACCGGAGACTTGGTTCCGTCTGCAACGACGTGTTGGCTGCAGGATCAGGGAAAAAAAAGAAAGGGAATTTTAATTTGGTTATGCAGCTCTTGGAGATGGTGTTGGTGGCGTCTTGGTCAGCCCAGAAATGGGATCCGTTGAGGAGTGGTTGGTTCCCTTGTTATTGGGAATGGAGTAACATTTGGAGAAACGGAATTACTCTTGTGTAATTCTCTGGGAGTAGAGAAGGATCCTTGGAGCAGCCGTGGTGAGTGAAGGCAGCTGTGATCATGAAGTTTGCCCTCTTCCTTTCTCCTGCGTCTCGTTCCTTGCATCTCTCAGCTGCTGGTCCCTGTCACTCGCCCGCCGCCCTCTCCCTGCCCTTGTTTGGCTTGTTTCGCGGGCACTGATGCCTGCTATCCGATGCCTGTTTGCGGGGGAAAAGCCTCTGAGATTTCCAACTGCAACCTCCGACTTGTTCCTGCTGCAAGATGTTGGTCCTTCTCCAACCCGAGCAGTAGCAGGCGACGTCAAGGATCTTGATCCGTCAAATACGACTCCCGTCTCCCGCGTCGAGATGGATGGGCCCAGATCCACCCGCGTATGACTCGTGCTGAGTGTTGCGCCCATTGGTGTCACAAGTAGTTAGTAGCAGCTGTCAACTCCACTGCCTGAGCACGCATGGCAGATGTACTCTATATCTGTGATGCAATTGGTGAGGCAGTCACTGTGGTCTTGTCCTGCTGAGCTTGTGGTGCTATCCAACGCCCGATAGAGGCACGAGGATGTCACGACATCCACCTGGTGGACACACTCGACTACCTGTACTCCATCTCTGAGGACTGAGCTCTTCTTACCGCTAGGTGGGTTTGTGATGGCATACCCGAGATTTCTCTTGACCATCGATAATCTCGAAGAGGCAGAGATGGGCACTCGCCTACGCTCCCAGACAAGGAGACAGGCGTAGGAATTGCACAGACAAGGATGGCCTCGACAAACAACAGATGCAACCGTTGAGGATGCGACTGTGCTTCCCACCCTCGAACCAACCAACGCCTCAGCCGCAGATGGAGATCAGGGACTCAAACAGGCCAGTCTCGCGTCCTGAGCCCTGCTGTCCCTCCCTCCCCCTACCATTGATCGTCGTGCGGCCCGCTGGAGGAGAAGAGACTGCGGATCCGATTATATGCTACTCCCTGTCTGTGCTTTATCTACGGCCTTGTTTTAAAAACAGCCGTGAGACCGGGGCCCTTCTTTAGCGTCGATGCGCTTTGCTTTTTGGGATATGTATCCTGCCGCTCCCTGCTCCGGCTGCCACTCTTTCATGTTTGCCGTTTGAGTCTGTGTTTGCTTTGTCGAGCGTCTCCAAGAATAACATCAAAAGACTACTCTCCTTCGAATCGACGTCCGCCGACTGCGGGCTCCCGTCGCCATCATGTCCGACCTATGGAAGGGCCCGCTCTACTCCCCAGGTCCGCTCAAGAAAAGGCCCATCTTGGGATCACCGCGGCTAACAGGTTCGCCTGGCAGTCTCACCCAGCATAGATGATATGAACATTGCGAGCATCGCCTGGGGAGTTTCCCTGGGTGTTTGCATCTTTACGTTTGCAAAGGGCACGCGTCAGACCATCAACTCGTGGAGGAGGGGCCGCAAGATGAACCCTTACATTATCCTGCTGTGGATGGAGTGGGTGAGCAGCTCCATTATGAGTGCTATTACTTGGTGTTATCTGCGGTCTTACATCCCTGGAGGCTTTCCCTTTTTCTTTGTCCTGGGTATGTCCATTAACTTGTGTGGATGACTCTCATGACTGACACAGGGCAGTCTTTCTCTGGTGTATCCAACTACAGGCCCTCATCCAGATCATCATAAACCGAATCGCCATCCTCATGGTCGTCCGACAGAACGCGAGGAAGCTCAAGCTCGGCGCATTCCTCGTCATCCTGTTTGTCAACCTCAGCGTGTTTTGCATCTGGATCCCGGCTCGTCTGGGGATCAGCAAGACCTGGAGGGACATCAACAACGTCTGGGACCGCATCGAAAAGGTCATCTTCTTGGTCGTCGACGCAGGTCTCAACCTGTACTTTATTCACCTGGTGCGGTCGCGGCTTATTGCCAATGGCCTTACCAAGTATGGCAGGCTGTTTCGCTTCAACTTGGGCATGATTGCCGTGTCCATGACGATGGATGTACGTCAAGCTTTTCTGGTACATTGGGCTCAGACTAATATTGATTCAGGTTCTTCTGATTGCCATGATGTCTCTGCCTAACGACATCGTGTAAGTCTCCTCGTTGCATCATCCCTACTCACCCCTGACAACTCGATAGATACGTCCAATTCCATCCCCTCGCATACCTCGTCAAGCTCCACATCGAGATGAACATGGCAGACCTCATCACAAAGGTGGTCAAGGCCAGCAACCCCTCAGGCTACCCCGACTACTCAGGCTCTCGCTCCCGCACGACGCAGCAGGGCAAGAGTTCAGGGCGCGGAGCCACCGGCAACAACAAGCACCCGACGTCCATGTTCGCCGATGGAAACACGACATACATCGAAGCCGGAGCCGAAGACATTGAGCTCCCGACGCGAAACGAGCATGGCATCCAAAAGACTGTGAGGACCGAAGTGGTGGTCAAGCCGTCGCGACAATCCCAGTACGAAGACCCAGACATGGCGAGCGAGTCGAGTTCCACGAGGCAGCTCAAGAGGGAGCACTTTCCGGTATGAGAACAAGAGACAACCATTGGTAAAAAGAAACACTGCTTGAACTTTCTGAGTAATGATAGATGCCCGAGCATCGGCGCCGGAGTTCCCAGGCCCCCATCCTGATCCAGACGTTTGACGCGCCGTCCAGTACTGCTTAATAGTAGACGATACCCGCTTGCTTTTTCTTCTTTTCTCTTTTATAGATCATGTTAGACTACAGTACTTGTGTAATAGAAACAAGGTGCGATCCTTTGTCATTGTCCTGGACTTGTACTGCAGCTCCCTGTCTCAAGGCCCGAAGTAACTGCTCTGGATCCACCGATGAGTGTTAATTGAACGACTCGTCACAAAATAGAAGTAGAATTCGATGCAATGCGAGTCTCCAGATTCCGAAAGAGTGGAAAATAGTATGCAAGACGTGATGCCTGTCTCAATTCCTGATCTTGGCGGCCCACAGCACACTCACCCAGAAGTGTTTGAGACAAGTCACTGGGCAAAACGTGGAAGAAGCTCTGTCACATTTTTGGTCATTTTTACCGAGGCATGATCGGAATTAAACTCTTCGTCTAAGCAAGGCACCGCAGCTAGCTTGACATGCCTCTTCAATGATCGACGAGGCCTGACAGGCCAGCTCAGAGCGGACTCTCTTCCGCACAACTGGTCCGATGCCCCGACAGACCATCACTGACAGTAAATGCCTGTCATTTCTGGAGACATCTTGGCAGGTTCATGACTCGAATGACGAGACGACATCTCATCTAGACGAGCCATGGCTCAACTGTCCCCGTCATCCGATCACAATTAATTTAATCGGGATATCACGCCATGTCAATAATCCTGGTGATCGCCATCATGGTTCGACCTCTGAGACTGGACGACCAACGTGCTGCTGGGTTCTCGTCTTCAAAAAATAGGATCGTCAATTGGGCCATC
This sequence comes from Fusarium neocosmosporiellum, assembly GCA_006518225.1. Lineage (NCBI taxonomy): Eukaryota > Fungi > Ascomycota > Sordariomycetes > Hypocreales > Nectriaceae > Fusarium > Fusarium neocosmosporiellum. Next base: position 56,159 of record SSHR01000735.1, on the reverse strand, counting down.
TTCGTCTTTACCCCTATCGCACATAGTCCGTCACTCCAGGTTTTGCACCACAACAACCCTTGATATCGGCACGGCCCAAAGTTCATGCTACTTACTTAACGAATAGATTCGGCGAGTCGTACATGCATCTGACATTCATTCTTCATCATGCAGCCCGTGGCCAAGTGCTCCTACATCACGGAATGTTCCAAGATCGCAACCCGGCTGATCCGCAAAAGATAACCAACAGCATGGAAGGCAAAAGTGTCAGCGCTTTCTTTCAGAACTTTGTCTACGGAATACTGTATTAGAAACGGCACAGTCTTCCCCTTGCTTTCACTAGGTGTACCGAGGATGGGTTCGTCGCCATGTTCAGCTGCATGGAGGGTTTTAATCGTTGCTGCCTAGGTATATAGACGAAATTCTGAGTGAATTTTGGCGGCTTTGTTTTGTAGGTACTGTTTGCCATGCCCTGTGACAACCGGATAGGATGAGCGGCTAGACATCAATGCCTCATTGTGTATAACAATGGATGAATATTTGTTTGAGGCCCTGGCTGAGAGACTTCTTGCGTTTATTACAACAAACAGACAGCTATTCTTGGGCCTTGCACACTGTTCTTGAGGTTGAGAGTAATGAATGGCCACAGCCAACGGTGGACATGATTACACTGGTGAACATCTGGCCCTTGGAGAGAGATCTGAGCAGCCTGAAGTTTCAAATCGCAAACGCGATTTCGGTTCGTTTCACACACAATCTGACTACTTAAGATACAATTTGTAACTGGAAGCCACCATTCTCGTTTTCAACCTCCTAGGAACCAGTTTATTACCCCATAAACTGAGCGAACCAGTCCAAGAACTGCTGGGGCTCCTTCTGGAAATACGTATACCCATGCCAGCGCTTTGTAGTGCCCTGGATCCAGTGCAGTTTCTTCTCGGCGATGGGAATGTTGTCATACATGGACTGGACGTCCTCAGGCCGTGTGACAGGGTCATCGTGGACCTGGTACAGAAAGGTCGGGACGTTGACGTGCTTGGCGTCAGACGTCGGGGCAACGTAATCGACATGGAAACTCGTCTTGAGGAAGAATCGTCGGTCGACTTCCTCCATGTATGAGGCCGGGGCTCCAAGTGCCTGGAGAAGAGTTTCGAAGAAGACTCGAACAGTTAGAGGTTGGGGTGCAACCATGCAACGGACGCCCTCAAAGGCTTCGGGGTGACGCTTCATCGCGGCTAGAGTTGCGTTGGCTCCGGCGCAACGACTGAAGAGACCAATGGCCATGCCGCTCGTGTCTGGGCGATTGCGGATATACCTGAGTGAACCGAGAACATCGCGCCACTCGTAGAAACCAAACAGGCCGTTGTTACCACTTCCGCTGTGGCCGTGGTTGCGTAGGTCATAGGCAAGAACATTGTACCCAGCATCATGAAGGATCTTGTAGTCGGGGATGAAGTTGACGTCAAAGTCATTACCCGGGACGAGTGACTTCCAGGGCTCCAAGTGAGAGGGGAGGCCAGCGCGGCTGAACCAGTGAGGGTGGTTGGCGATAATGATCTTGTTGGAGCCCTTGCATGGGATAAACCATCCCTCGAGGGGAACTCCATCTTCAGATGGGAAGAAGACGTCCTCATACTCGAGGCCAGCTTCCTCGGGATAGTGAATGATGGGTGCGAGAGTCCAACTGCGGAAGTCGTCGACCGCGGCCTGGATTGTGGCATGGATTTGTGTCTCGGAGAGGGCCATTTTGGTTTGTAGATGGTGTAAGTGGATGATGTATGTGCTGTGGCCTGGCTGAAAAGGAGGACCTTCGTAGGAGATGCTGCGAGTTCTTGTTATCGTGTGACAATATTTGAATCTATGCGAGACTTCCAAGACCTTTTATCTCCCATCGATCTTCTGCCTCTTGGCACTCTTGGTCACAACCATCCAGCCTTCCACAGATCGAATCGCGCCTAAGATTCAACGCCTTCTCATCACAATTACGGTCAACTGAGGCTGCAAAGCTGTCAGATATCTAATTGTCTGCAGCCACTCGGCTCAAGGTTAAATCCACATAAATATTCCCGTCGTCTGCTCAGTTTTCTTACTCGGACATGGAGAGAGTTTCTTCGCCACCTCCGACGCGGACTTTATTTTCCCATAAACCCGATTAACTCCAGCCTTCATCTTCCATTGCCCAAGATCCTCCGGCCGACAAGATACACAAGAGATGTAGAATTATAAACGAAAAATTTCTTAGCCCCTTCAAGAAACTCAACAAAGAGTGACCCAAGAAGGATTTTCAAGTATTCGATAGGCACTGCCCTGATGCAGGCTACTTCTGGTGTTTTTGACTTGCGTGTATTTCCTTATACTACTGATTTATTCTTAGCTGTGCACATACTTATGGGTTCCGTAGATATGTTAGTTGAGACTCCTTTCTGATTTAAGCGTGACCTGCATGGGAAGTCTCGTATTGCCACTCTGGCTGGGGGTGCCCTCTTAGAGTCATCAAAAGTGTTTCCAAGAAGAGATGTAATTGGAGTCTAATCTCGTCTATGGAACACACATCGTGTATAAGTGCAAAAGCTCCCACCGCTCCCTGTCAACCCAGAAGTCGCTTCGTGCTTCCCAGGCTGCTCTTAAACCCTACCAGCCACTCCTTGATGTTTCTCCGATGCCTGCCACCGGCCCTCTTGACCCAGCGGCTAAAAGGGAGACATCGTGGCTTAGCCCTCGTTGAGGCAGGGGCCGTACTCAGCCTCATGCTGTTGCCGGAAGGTTGCTCTTTCAGGCGAGACAGGCCGCCCCCTGCTGCGAGTTCAATCGGAGTGAAGGGGACCGGGCTTTTGCTATGCTTCTGATGTTCGGCAATCGACTCGATCTCATCCTCACCCGTGTCCGAGTTCCACCCAACAGCCTTCGGTTCTCCCCCTTTGGGGCTGGACGGCCGGGGCGGCGGCGGCAGACCCGTAAGCCTTTCGAAATTCTTAGGGTCGACAATGCAAATCTTGAACTTGCATATCGGCTTAGTTGCCCATTCGTGATTGCTAGGGTCGAGACGGAGATGCTGGCGAATGAGCCCGCCAGGGCCAACGCCCAGGGCAGCGTCACAATTCCCGCCTCCAAACACTGGAATGTCTGCGAAAACTGTGTCTTCCTGTGGTCCACGAATTAGCCATATTTACTTCGTGCCCAAGGAATTTGTTGCCGAGGATGGTAAAGTTGGAAATCCGAGAGTGTGACGGCTCAAGCTTACCGGACCAATCTTGTAAAAGCCCAGCGTCAACCCTCCAAGTTAGAGCGGTGGTCTTGGTCACTTGCCTTTATTCCCGTCAAGCTTTATCCCGTTAAGCTTGAGCCGCTGATGTTCTTTAAAAGTGCGTTCACGGTTTTGGACTACAGACTGAAGAGCAAGAACTGTGGTCGTAGAGCGGACCATAAATACTAGGACCCTTCCAGTCCAGGTTTCGACATATATCCGGTATACATCCTTCAAGTCATTGTTTACAGGTAAGGAGCTGAGTATGGGATTTGGGATTAGTCTGGTGCTAGGCGTGATCTCAATGTTGAATTGGTCACCGTGGTGAATCAGATGAAGTTGTTCCTGAAAGGAATGTCTTGCCAATACTTAGTAGCTCTCCTCATATTCGGGTCACTGCCAGCTAACCACTTACCCAGTGCCCGGCGCAAGAGCCACAAATTGTCGTACCTCGCAATGAGGTTCAAGCCGGTGGGGTACGCCGTGCACCCACTGGCATCTCTCTTCTTCGGACTGGCCCGAGACTACGAAGTACTCTTGAAGAAATGTACCTCTAGGGTTGGCAACGTTCAACTTGCCTAGTGTGACTTTCACTCTAAATGCAAGTTGAGGATCTGGCGAGGCCATAATGCGAATCGTCATGGCGTCCATAGCTACAGTTATCGATCATCATTAGCACTGAGGCATGGGCTTGGGGTTCTGAGAATACTGACAGTTCATGCACATTACATATGTGTCTTCCTTGCCCTCCTTCTGCTTCGCACAGTTTAGAGGCTGCACCACAGGGTCCTCCCCCAGCTCAAAGATCCTCTGGCCTTTTGGATCTGTCCCGTCTGGGACCTCATGGGGCCGATGAAAGGAAATTTCCAGGCCGTCAACTGAAAAGCGATTTCCGATATGGTTGAGCGCTGGGCTCGCGCTGGATCTGCGGGAGAGCATCTTCGGTGGATTTGAATATTACCCCATGAGCGAACAGGACTGAGTTCAAGGCCATTTATAGAGCATGAGACCCAGCTGCCTAGTCTTCATCTTCAAACCATTGTCTTGAAATCTGCTATGATGATGTGGCTGGCCCTGTGACCACTGACGGCAGTTTGGTTGGGCATGTCGTCACAACAACCGTATTCTTTATTACACAGACTGTGGCATTTTTGATGATAACTGCGCTCTTTGTTATAAGTGCAGTGTTCTTTGTTGCTGCAGCGGATGCCCTCTTTTGGACGGGCTAGGGTATCACTGTTATCAACAATGCCGTCACGGCAGCTTTACGACGTGTCATTATTGCCGGGATAAAGAACCTAATTTATACATTCTCCTTCCAGGTATCTAGATCAACGTCGTGGCCTTACCAACAACCACCACTGCAACTTAAGCCACCTTCACTGTACCAAAAAAATTCACACTCTTCTGTGAATACAGATGAATTACACACTCACCGAAGCCTGCTCAGAGTGCGACGATAGCGTACTATCGACAGTGGCAAACATACTCGGTGTCTTGACCTTTGCATTTGGCTTGTTTCTCTCGCTTACTGCCTTCATTACTCTCACTCGGAGTGCTGACGATGATATCCGAGACCTATCCAGGGCCCTAGACCAAACCGATAAGCATATCGGTGATATTAATGACTACCTAGTCCAACTACAAACCGACCGAGACACGATTATCAAGGAGATGCAACCAACCGTGGCCACTATCTACAAAGAGTTTCTACAAGCCCGCGATGATCTCAGAGATCACTTGAAGAAATTTGCACCTGAAATTACTGAAGAGCAACCCAAGCCATCCAACAGCGGAGGCAACCCCCCAGAATCTCTAGGGGGCAGGTCAGGTCGTCACAACACCCATGACAATCCTTCCCAGGGGCCAGGGAAAACATCAACCCTGTGGATTGGGGCCAAATGGTGGTATCACGAAAAGAACACCGCGGCAAAGATTACAAGGCTGGAAAGCTGCAGACAACACTTCAATGAAATCCAGCTAACCTTTATGGCGAGGTGAGCATCGAGCAACGTCCTGGGCAATGTTGAGCCCTTAGTATTTGGTGACTAACATACAAATCCGAGTTACAGAAAGATGGAGCAGCAGAAGGCAGAGGCGCAATTGCTGCATCGGGCTGTCGATAACCTCAGCCCAAAGTCTGTGTCTGCGGAATAGAGACAAACGGCTGCGATGAAGAGGTTGTTTCCCAAAACAAAGCGTGTGGTGGGGTCATGCCAAGTAGTAGTCTCTTGGATACTGACATGATTCATGTTTTCTGACAGGGCCCTTGTGTCGGAGGCCAAATTCAGGAAGTCATCGACAAGTTGTTGTCTGAGTATCTAGACAAACCAGGACGCCTTTGCACTTGACCTGTGTAGTGTGTAGGAAACTTAACCTAGGTTGCCGCCGTTGTAGAAATTAAGCAAGATTGAGGCAACTTCTTGACTTCCTTTAGGGTATGCAAAACACGAATGGCGGCCTATTCTTTCCGGATACACCTTCGGTGACACATACTGGCCCTGGGCAGTAACAAGCCCAACCCAGGGGAGGATCACGCTATCGGCTGTTCCTGGTTGCATCGCTACCGATAAGGCTACGAAGCCCAAGCCAAAGGCCGATCTGGGCTTGATGCCCTGGAACCTTATCCCGTAGAGGGTTTAGATTTTTAAACTCAAGTTGGTTCTGGAATTTGCCAAGCGCATTGACGTAGGGTAGCACCCGATGGCCTCACACGGGCTTGCAAGTCAATCTTTGGAGCGTTGTTTCTTGAACCTGATTCATTGGTGTATAGGTCGAAATGAGAAAAAGTGAACAATGATGAGATAGATATCTCATAGCCGTTATATGTGGAAGTTGGGCTTGAAGGACTGAACTGTAGAGACAGCAAGGGTACCTGTTTACTACGTCTGGAAATAAACTGGCCCGATCTCTACCCTGACTTGTGCGTTGTGTAATATGATTTGAAGCTTAGGTTATTCCTTACAGCTTAGTATTAAACACCAAATACATTCCCCATGTCAAGGAGTAAACAGTTACCCTGTGCCCTCTTCAAGAATTAACCACTAGCAGCGATAGATAAATAGTCACCCAGTGCGAATGAAGTCCGTCAAGTCAAAGTTCCTTTCTTTGGGGGGACGAGTTTCTTGGAATGGCCTTTGGCCCTTGTGATTTCTTTCTGGATTCGGGGGTTTTAAAATTGACATTAATGCCTTGAAAAGGTGAAAAGTTCACTGTTCCAAACCACAGCATGGCAAAGGTCAACAATGGAGAGAGGATTAAGCTATTGGGTCACATCTCTGTTTGTGTGTTTGTACCTAAGGGTTCTACAAAGGCTTTGCCTGTGTACGGGTTGCAGCCAGCCGAGGAGGCGTTCAGTCTGGCCCCAAATACATTGAATAACGTGTTTCCAGATGTCAAGGTTAGAGAGATGTTGGTAAAGGCTTGGAGGGACACTAGTTAAAACAACACTGTTGATCAAGATGTTTGCTGTGCCGGGTTCTTTTCGAGCCAGCCCTGTTTGTGAATCTGCTACCGTACGATGCATCAGGAGCCGGCCTCGGAACAAACGTCGGATCTTGGGTGCCTGGTTGACAAGTAACCAATATCAGACATAGCCTGCATATCAAATGCAGTCAGACAACGATGCTCAGACGCCAATGATATCAGACAAGCAAATACTATGCACGCTTACCAAAAATATCTCCGTCGTATGCCTCGTACTGCGTACGTAACCTCCCCTCCTTTGTAAATGCCGCACAAACAAAATGACGGGTTGCACAGATAGAAAGCCTCATCCGCGTGCAGTCTGATTTCTAGGCAGACGAAAGCCAAGAACAACGAAAACAGCTGGGCGCTTGGGGTGAAAAGCCCTTCCCGTCGTTTGATCTCTGGGGCAACCCGCGTCGCGCCCTGGTGAGACAGCCACGGGAGGGCACACGACAAGGTGTCAGATCCTGCTAATCAAATCGGGACGATGCACGTTTTGGATGTAGATCCCTTGTGATGAAGCCCCCCCTCTTCTCTTGATGGTGGGTGGTGATGCTTGCGGGCTTGGCCTAGTGCCCGTGGCTGGAATGTCTTGGATGTCGTGGGCTAGCCCGATGGCCCGATGCCTTATGGCAGGCCGCGTCCGGCAATATGAGAGAGAGGTCTAGAGAGAAGGCTTGAGTATAAATGACGTTTAGCAGCTTCCAGGTTGTCGATCCATCCCTCGTCTTCTCTCTCCAGCTATATATCACACATACACTCGCCACAAAAAAGTCACTCGTTGACCCCTCCTAATTGACCTCTACACTCGCTACTATATTTCCATCTTTCACTCAACATGAACAAGATCTTCCTCTTCGCCCTCTCGGCTACTGGTGCCTTGGCCGTCAACCGAAGTCCCCTCCTCGCCGTTCGACAGGTCGTCACCATCCCCTGCTCCGACCAAGGCCTCAAGGACTGCGGCACAGGCTGTATCCAGCAGGACTGGACCTGCTGTCCTAGCAGAGCCGGCGGTTGTCCCCCGACTGCATACTGCGATGTTGATGCCAACGGCGAGTATGGCTGCTGTCCCAATGGCAGCCAGTGTGGTGGTGATGGCGGTGCCAACACGCGCGGCATGACTAGCACCATCGTCGTCCCCGGCAGAACGACGACTATCTCCAACCCCCTCGACACCGAAGAGCCTCAGGGACCCATCGTGGAGACGCAGACGTCTCTCATCATTGATGTTAGTCAAACGACCATCGACATTCCCATATCTCAGCCCAACGGCGGCACCAACACCGCTGTCCCCAGCGGTGATGGCGGTTCTGGAGGTGACGGCGTCTCAGGCGATGGCGGTTCGGGTGGTGATGGGGGCGATGGCGGTGATGCTGGCTCGAGCGACGTGCCTCCTGTCATCCAGACTCCCAACCCCAACCCGGAGCCTAACCCGGTTCCGGTACCTGGCACCGAGACTGCTGCCGGCACACCGGTTCCCATGCCCGTCCCTACGCCCGTCACCGTCAACGCGGCACCTTCCAATGGATACAGCTGGGTCGGTGGTGTCGTGGCTGGTCTCGCGGCTCTCCTGATTTAGGGCCTTCACTAAACTTTGTCTTTCATTTGTCGCGGGAACGGATGCTGGCTAGTGAGCAGCTAAGGAATGGTCTGGATCGTCGAAGGTGTGGCTGCAGTAGCGGTTTCAGGAACACATGCGCTAGGAACAGGTACAGATTGTTGCCTGATCGGATGTAATTGTCTGTCAACATAATTAATGAACAATTCAGTTGAACTCTCACGCTGGATCTGTTGGGTGGATGCGGGCGGATGATCACCCGCCTTACACGCATATGCGCCACTGGTAGTCGACGGTTGTAACACTATGCGCATCAACCCTGGCAAGTAGATGAAAAAGAGTCTCGATCTGGTATGAGATGGCGGACTCTGATGCTTAGCTCACAGCAACGAACTGAGTCGAACCGTTCTCAAGTGGACAAAGGTGCAATTGATGGTGCGACAATGAGTATACTACTTTTACCTACACAACTCCCGCTTACTCAATCTTGATGCAGACCTTGCCCTGGTGCTTGCCCGACCATTGATACTCATAAGCCTCCTTGAGCTGGTCCAGGGTGAAGACCTTGGGATCCACGACAGGTCGGAGCTTCTCTGGGTTGGCCTCGACAGCGCGGCACAGCTCCTCCATCTGAGTCCGGTTGCCGACCAAGATACCGCGGGTGGTGCAGAGGTGAGTTAGGTTGTCGAGGAATCCAGGCTGCTCCTTGTCGGTACCACCAACGAAACCGATGATGGTGATGAGGCCGTCAATCTTGATGCTGTTGAGCGACTGCTTCATCGAAACGGGACCAGCAACCTCGACGACGTGATCGACGCCGACACCGCCAGTCAGCTCCTTGGCCTTGGCGCCCCATTCCGGCGTGTCGCGGTAGTTGATGATGTGGTCGGCGCCGAGCTTCTTGAGGAGCTCCGCCTTCTCGTCTGAGCTGGTGGTTGCGATAACCTTTGCGCCGGCGGCCTTGGCGAACTGCAAAGCAAAGATGCTCACGCCACCGGTGCCCTGGGTGAGCACCCACTGGCCGGGCAGCACCTTCTTGTCCGCGACACCGAAGAGGGCGTTCCACGCGGTGAGGCCGGCGCAGGTGAGGGTTGCGGCCTCGTGGAAGTCGAGGTTGGAGGGCATGGGCACGAGACCCTGCTCGTCAAAGGCGCCGACGGAGCGGAACGTGCCGTGGACGGCGCCGCCCAGGCCTGTCTGGATGGAGAGGCCGTCGAGAGAGCCGCCTATGTGTCCCTGGTTGAAGAGGGTGACGACCTTGTCGCCGGGCTTGAAGCGCGTCACATTCTTGCCTACGGCCAGGACGGTGCCGGCGCCGTCAGAGCCGGGAATGACGTTGGGGGCAGCCGGGAAGGGATACCGGCCGAGCGGGATGATGAGATCACGGTACTGTGACGTTGTTAGTGAGGGGGAACTTTACTGTAGAGGAAAAACGCACGTTGAGGGATGCGCCCTGGACTGTCGGATCGAGTTAGCTAGGCTTCAAAGGCATTCAATGCCGTCGTTGTTCCTGAAACTTACTCTTGACCAAGACCTGGCTGTCGCCGAGTTCAGCCAGAGGCTGCTCGGAGAACTGGAGGGCGTTGAAGCCGTCCTTGCCATCCTGGGCGGTGACGTTCCACTGCTGGACAGTCTGGGGAATCTGTGACTGAGCCATTGTTGAAGATGTCGAGATGTCGAGATGATGATGATGATGATGATGAGGAAATCTCTTGTTTCTGGCTATGGAGATCACCAGAACTAGACTATATACCTAGTTTCCATGATTCCGAGTCCCAAGATACCGCAGTTCGATTTGTAAGAAACCCCTGACGCAACCGTGATGAATTGTCCGTGGCGAACGATCCACGGAGCAGGAGCCTGGCAAATGCCATCACTTTAACACAATGGGGCCGCTCGGGGTTACACCCTCCAGCCCGTAACAAGCAAAGCTCCGTGCTCCATCACGTCTTTTGTGCTTGATGAGTGTTGCGTTTCCCCGCCTCGAGACCCACGTTTCCGCCGGACGTTTATGTCACTTTTCCGACTTTTCGGGTCCGAGATGGGGGCGAGGTTTCTAGAAGGGTTATGCGTTGACAGGTGTTTTGTCGTTGATCTTGGAGGTTGCATGTTTCCCATGACTCGCGCCTCATGAGGTTCCGCGTTGGGTTAATTGGCGGTGTCTGCTGTGTGCATGGTGCCTATTAGGAGTTTGCCCAAACAATTAATCGTGGCAATAGATGTTAATGTAGGGTATATTGGTAAAGACGGTATTGAGAGCTTCAGGTCAAGATGTAGAATAAACTGTTCTGTTCTAACTGTTCCTTCTAGCAATTGACATCCATGCATCAATTGGCGTGATCACCCTTATCGGGGTTACAGTTGCCCCGCTAACTTGATCCAAGCCAGTTCCATGCTCTGGACACATGTCAGCCAGCACCTTGTCCGTGTATACACGAAAGAAACAACTGATAACTCGACCAATAGTTCCTGACTATTCATTCCATGGCTCAGATCAACATCCAGCAGAACGGACTTGGCCTCCAGCTGCCAAGCTCCAGTGGATCCTCTGCATTGACGACCCCTCGGCGCACCGCTACGCCCAACCCTGGCCCCCCTTCTGGCCTCGTTGTCTTCTCGGGTGGAAGCGCCGCGAACAATCTCGTCGACGTCTTTGAGAGCGTTCGTGAGGCTAACCAGTGCACGCTGAGCTACGTCATTCCCATCTCAGACAATGGCGGCAGCAGCAGCGAGATCATCCGCGTGTTTGGTGGGCCAGGTGAGGCCCCCTCTCTCTCCTTGCATGCAGGTGGCAGAGCTAGACTGACCGGGGCCAAGGTATCGGAGACGTGAGGTCGCGTCTGGTCCGTCTTATTCCAAACGACGGGAGCCCTGAGACGGCTGCCATAAAGCGCTTCTTTAACCATCGCCTGCCCAAGGTCTACAATGAGGCGAGGTCCGAATGGTTCGAGATCCTCGAGGCCACGCATCCACTTTGGGACGACATTTCGTCGCCCAAGCGCGAACTCATCCGGTCTTATCTCAATAGCTTCAATCTTGAGGTTGTGAAGCGCATGAGACCCAGCGGTCGGTTTGACTTTTCGGGCGCCAGCATTGGGAATCTGTTCCTCACCGGAGCCCGCCTTTTCACCGGTAGCTTCGAGGCGGCCATTTATCTTTTGAGCTCCATTTGCTCAGTGCCAGACCGGATAGCAGTCCTTCCTGCTCTCAATACTAACTTTGCCAGTCATATTGCCGCCGGATTGGAGGATGGGACAATCATTACAGGCCAGAACGACATCTCCCATCCCAGCGCACCAACTGCAGCTGTCCCCGGGACATCAGCTGGCCTCCACAGCCCGACAGTATCGAGACACGAGGTGTGGGATCATCACCATGTAGAAGATGCCAATCTCCCGGGAACTCTACCGGCGTTGCGACGACCTGCTATCGCCTTCTCCAAGGAACAGGAAGAGGACCTGCCGGCAAGAATATCCCGGCTCTGGTACATCAATCCATATGGCGAAGAGATCAAGATGCCTGCCAACCCACGTGTCTTGGATGCACTTCGCTCAGTACACAGCATAGTGTACAGTATTGGCTCACTGTTTACATCACTTGTTCCCAGTCTTGTCCTCCGTGGCGTGGGAGATGCGATCGCCAGCCCCCAGATCCGGAACAAGATCCTCATCCTCAACGGTACTACCGACCGAGAGACGGGTCCCTCTATGGCGCCCTTTACTGGCCTCGACTTTGTCGGCGCTATCGCCAAGGCCTGTGCCGACTCGAGAGGCCTACCCAAGCCAGAGGAGGACGAGTACTCCCAGTACGTAACTCATGTCATCTACATTGAAGGTCCAAATTCGCCCAAGGTAGATAAGCAACAGTTTGGGCTTCTTGGAATCGATGCGACGAGGCTGTACGGGCCCAAGGATGAGACGGGGAGAGGAGGAAAATACGACGCCAAGGCGTTGACGCAGGCGCTCGAGTCCATCATTGGGAGAAGGGATGCTCGGTCGGATAGAGGTCGGCGCAACACTCTTGTGGGATGATGACGGGTTGGTGTAATAGAGGTATTTTGCATTAAATAGGAAACTCGCTTTGGGTATGTAATCGAATCTGGGCTGACCCGTTTCGGCCGTTCTGTATATCTTCCATCGTCTTGTAATACCTTTCCCTCCAGTTGCGCCATGCTGTACAATCCTGTTGTTCCTCAACCGTTAAACCCCCAAGTTTATCCTTTCCGCCGCATCATAGCGACCCCTGAGATAAAAAGAGGTAGACCATGACGACCGGCCAGCAAGTCGATAGTAACAGGGCGGCCATGACGGAGCCGAACCCGACGTGGATCTTGTCAAAGGGACCCTTCCAGCGGTCGACGAGGGCGCAGGTGCTGAAGATCATGGCGCACCCGTACAGGGAGGCGGCCCAGAAGATGGCGAGCTTGATGTCGGAGCCGCGGTCTTGGGGGCTGAGGACGACGCCCGAGGTGTCGGGGACAAAGGTTGAAGAGAGGTTGTTGCCCATGATGTGTAGGTTGGTGGGTATGTTGTGAAGTTGAGATGTGTGGGTTGGAGATGGGGGCCTTGTTTTTGGTAAAAAAAAAAAAGTTTGAGATTGATGAATGTAAATTGATCCAGCAACTGTTCAACTCGCCTGCGAGTAAAGAAAGAACTTCAGGTTCCCTCCCAAACAGCGAGACGCCGTAAAGAAAAAGGCCCTTCGTCCTCATCACCCCCCTCGTCACATCGTGAAAAGCGACAGGGGTTTCCCAGCCCGTCACAGCAGGCCATGCCCCCCGTCGCAGGCTGGCGTCGATCAGAGGGCACTATGCGGCAAGCAGCCAATGAGACGTCTCAGATGCCATCGGACCAGGCCAAGCCGGTCGCGGATTCGTCTTGGTTGGTGATGCGGGCTGCAGAGGGGGGTCCAAGGCGCCCAATGGACAACGGGGTTAAGCGCGGGGAGAGCACGACAGGGGGGGTTGGCGATAAGAATTGGCCGGTCTTGGTGAGTCGATGGGAGGCTTGTGATGAGCCCATTTAACAATCAAGAAACCAATAGGTTTGCTTTGTGAATTTGCTCGTCCCAGCCTCTGTGGTCATGCTGACTTGTTCACCGCATTGACAAGAAATTGCTCCATTGTTTGGCGTCTTGTCTCGCGGTTACAGGCGAGTTTTGAGTCTTGCACAATGTGACAGTGGTAAAACATCTCGCCTCAGGCTTTCTCTAGCTTCTCTAACCATTGCCTCGCCAAGTCCGAAACCTCCCACTCGTCCTCGTCGCCCCTAGCCTCCTGCGCAAGCGCCTTGACCGTCGGCTTCAGCTCCTCCCACATGCTCAAGGGCACGCACTCATCCACAAAGTCGAGCAGGCTCACAATCCACCCTCCATCCCCCCTCTCCTTCTCGATGAGCCGCCTGATCGGCCCCACCGTCACCTCCGGGAACCTGGCCAGCTGGGCCCGACAGCCACGGAACGGGGGCCAATTTGTGTCGGCGAGCCAGTCGAGCAGACCCGGAACGTGCGGGCGCATCTCGTCTGCTGTTTTTACGCGTTCCTGGAGGCTGCGCTCACCGATGTGGTCGCTCTTGGTTTCTGGAACCCACGCCGCCGTCGGATCATCCATGAAGCGTATGAGCGATGCCGCTTCGCTGCGGAGGCCCGTCGCACCTTGGTAGTGCGACGCCGTCGTGTCGGAGGCGGCTGTTTCGGATACGGCTTTCAAGACAGGACGGTAGTGGTCAAGGTCCTCAAGAGGCAGGTCCGCAACGATTTCGTTGAGGGCTGTCCAGGCAAGGTAAAGGTCGTCTTGGTCCTTTATCGGTGAGTTGATCATGTCAGAGACGGCAGCCACTGTTGGAGCTTCCGTTGCGCGTGATCGGATTGCCTCGATTCCGGGGGGTCTGCGCTCATGAGACTTGAAGATGGCTTGGCTGGCAGATGAGAGGATCACTGGAACTCGAGCTCCAAATGCCTCCTCATCCAGACCAGCAAGCAAGTCGACTTCTGTCTTGTCGCCATTGCCTGCAAGGCTCGTTGACGTATCTTCTTTCATGTCTCGAGTGCTCATCGTGAATTTGTCCTCTCCTCTTGGTTGTAAATGTGGTGCAAGTTCTTGGTGTTTAGTGATGGCCGGCATGCTGGAGATATTTACTAGCAAAGCACGCCGTCAGAGTCACGCCGACCCTCTCAGTAAGCACTCTCCCAAAGCCACATTATCTAGTTCCACATACTACATAGGCAGCATTGCGTTTCTGTTAGACCTTGCGATTCCCTTCCCTGATCAACCTGGAAATTGACTTTCACCTTCCCTCTCGTGCGTCGTGGTCACCCGGTTCAGTCGATGCGGCCATGCATAAGCCCGCCACCATTCTACTCCTCGCATGTAGATGAACAGTGGTAATGCGTTATTTTCCAGACTTCATATTCCTTTATTCTTGCCTCAATGTCACATAGTCATCTAATCCCCCACCATCCGGTGCCTTCACTCATGGCTGGCTCATGTAACCAGGCGCAAGTACTTCGAAAATCAACATTCCATAAGGACCACATAAAAATACTTCTCTATCATTCCATCTTCGTCCCTTTCTGCATCATACCAGATTCAAAGTCATGGAAACACCTTGAAGATGCTTTGTAAGTCACGTAGTGCCAAGTCAGCCTATTCTTTGTCTTGTTCACGAACAACGTGCAAGACTTCTTGTCAACTCTATTGAACAAAGGTATTGATGTTTACCTCGTTTCCTTTGTTAAACAAACATTTAATAGACGTGAATCCTGGGAGCCCTTCCCTCCTAAGTCACAACTCAGAAATCAATCCCTACGGCCTGAAACAACATCAAGATCTACTTTCTGGCCAGAGCGAAATCAAGATGTCTTCTCTAGATTGGGAAGCTATGGAACTGTATCGCCGTGACAGGGATAGCGTCTACAGCAGATGCACCAGGAACTGGGAGGCGTACGATTTCTATCTGTCCCTCCCCGAGCTCAAGGTCTCACTCCTCGAGCTCTGGGACGACTGGCTCTCGAAGCAGCCCCCCAGACTACGATGACTACACACTTTTGCTCTACCTTTTAGAGAGCGAGCCTCTCAGATGGTGCTACAACCGCCCCAACCCAGACAAGGAGACGTGGTCCGAGACTGCCCACCTCGTCCGCCTGCTCGTGCGATGGGAAGTCGTGGTTAGAATTCCAGCGCAGGCTGGTGACGGGCCCCTAGATCATGGGAGCCGTATAACCTTTGTGCGTGACACCCTCGCTATCGTTACTGTCTGGGCCAAGCTCGCCCTCTCTGGGCCACCGACGATTAGGCATGTCATGGAGGCAAGGTACCTTCTGCAAGTCATCTGCCTGATCTTCGAGGTCTCTTGTAGATTGGGTGCTTTCAAAGGCCATCTGGTGAGTGCGCTGGAAGCCAAATTTACTGACATGGCGCAAGGCGAGTCGGCAGTTGAAGCAGACGACGTCGACTTGACAATTAATTGATCAGTTAATAGATAATCAATGACACTCTTTGCCCTTTAATAATACTTCTAAGATTTACCATTCCAAAGTCTCATATGTAATTGCAAAAAGAAGGTCGCGGGCCACCAAGATGGCAACATCCCATAGCTCTCAGGGAGCTGGGCTGGTAAGGCCCGAGGATCAGTCGAGGACAAGGAACGCTCGACTTCACCCGTTCGCACCGGTACTCGGTCTGCACATTTTCGGTATCCAATTCAACTGGGAAAAAATCGCAAAATCCTCGTACCGGCATCAGCCGCTGGGCGGCTTCCCATACGATGCGCTGAGGGCTTGGACAGTTCGGAGTTGAATCTAGGACACATGGGATGCCAGAGATCTTTTGGTGACCCGTAACCGTGAGGCCAGATGGGAGCTGGTCTTGTTGTTGCGTGAAATCGCTGCAGTTCTGTGTGATAAGGTCTTGTTTTTTTGGGTGCAGGTGATGGGCAGGTGTTGGTGTTGAGTTGGCAGTGTCAAGGGCCGTCAGGGGCTGATATGTGACCTCATGCAGGTACCGCACCAAAAATTAGCGGAGTGGATTAAAAGTGGGTCGATATTGGTTGAAATAAGCTTCTTCTACAGATAGAATGAATTCTTCATATACGACCTAGGTAGCATTGCTCTAGGTAAATAGAGTAGACACACACGCCTTGGCCTCCTTCAACTGACCACCGATTCATTATGTCAAAACATTTTGACAAGATGAAAGGTCCTTCAAGCCATCCCATGTACAAATGACCGTGAATAATTGCAGCTTTGGACAGCATTGACCGATCCCTTGTCCCACTTTGAACAGATACCTTCAATCCCCTGGCCCGTCGCAGCAAACCAACGCAAAGAGATGAATCTCCTAGTCTGAATGTTGACCTCGAATCCAGGCCCGCCGCAACTACAACTAGTCAGTCTCTCGTCCCTTGATCTTGGAGTCATCCGTCATGACTTACCTCCCCCATAGCTATCGCGACGTTCTTCTCATCTATCCAACCTGTTTCCCAGGACAGATGAGAAGCCCCCTCAGTGATGGGACTAGAACCATCGATGATTCCGGTCCTGGACATGCCTGTCCATCCGCTGGAACGCCCTTTCCATCTCCTCAGCGTCCCAGGCGTTCCTAAATCGTCGCGGAACATTCGCCTGAAGCCCATCCCACCGTGGAGCGTGTGGATCGAACCCATCGTGTCTTCGTGCCCAACGATGTCCGGGGCTGACATTCCTAGAATTTCTCCCACTCAAGGTGTAGTACCCGTCGTCTTCGTGCTGTTCTTCCTCCTGTCTTCGTGGCTGGCGATGACCAGGGCTGATCCGTCTGGGACCACGATGGTGGTCATCACGTCGCGGCTGGTCATGTCTGTGTCGTCTGCGGCGGTGGGAAGAGTCCGAGTCACTCCCAGAGTAGTCGTCCCGCCCACCACCGTGGTCGGCACAACAACCTCCTGGGCGCCTGGCGACGTTTGGGCATCCTCGATGGCGGCACGAGTGGCTCGAGCAAAAGTCTGATCCTTCCAATCGTGAACGCTCGCACCCGCGTCGCTTGCAGACGTGATCAGAGCAGAACTGGCTGTTGATTCGGGACTCCTTGGAGCAGCCTCTCCACGAGCACGTGTGCATAGAGCAGTGTCGCGAGTTGGGGTCGCTCGTGTTGTCGATGCATTTCTGGCATCCCTCGATCCTGCAAGTATCTGAGAAGTAATGGTCAGTCCAAGTCTTGTCTAGCCGTTGTCTAATATGCATGGGACTCACGAGGGCTACACCACTGGCTCAGCGGGAACTCTTGGCTGTCACGGAATCTATGGCATCCCGGCACACCGCACTTGTGCTGTGGGCAGTAATCGTTGTTGCCATCGACTATGGCATCACAGTCGCGGCCGGGGGCCCGACACAGGTGGTGGTAGGCGCACAACATCTCAGGATGTCCATGGGTATCCAGGGTTGTAGAGCGCCTGCAGCCTGCATAGGCGCAGGGCTGGTGTTGGGAGCACATTTGCCCGTTCTGGCCCTGTGGATAGACTTCTAGAAGACACCCGGGCTCCTGACAGGTGTGCTGCTTGCAAAGCTGGCCGTCAGGAACCCGGATGTCTTCGCAGTCTGGCTTGCTACATTGGTTCTCTTTGGCATGTACTGCGCAGAACAATGTGACAGAATCGCGACGTCTCTTGTAGCAGCCCCCTTCTGTGCAAGCATCTATGCCTTGTCAGTCTTGACATTCAGAAAGGATGCAAGGGTTCACGAACGGTCTGGACAAAACCATCTGTCTACTCCCATCGCGGAGTATCTGAGGTTGTAGGGTTCAAACCTGACGTGACAATCAGGGTCGGCGCATTCGGCGTCTAAGGTGGTTAGCCTTTGCTTCATGAGTCTGGACGGCATCAACGCACGTATCTCACAGAACTTTTCACCCTTTCTCGTTTGGTAACTGCAGATGCCAGGTCCAGCTCTACAGGCATCTGTCTTTTGTTAGATTCGTCTCATCCTATACTTGGACATGGAATGCTCACGGTGACGGCAATAGTAATAAAACTCTCCCGAGGAGGAGGACCTAGCAACTCCATTCCGACACCCCTCAACCATGCATTCCTCCTTGATCTTTTGTCCACCCGGTGGGAGAGCCCCAATCGGCATGCGGAGGAGTGGTTGGATGGGCATAGTGTCTCGAGGTGCCGGATGTTTGGATGAGTCTCGATGATAGGGTAACCTGTGACCTCCATGTTAGCTTGCGTTGTTATTGACTCGGCACCTCGACGAGGTTGCATGGACTGACTTTCAAGTAAGGATGGAATTTTGGTGCTTTGATCTTTGATTGTAGTAGCTTGCGATGAAGAAGAACAATAGTCGCCATTCAAGGAATGAAGGGGCAGTACTTATAGCTGA
Source organism: Fusarium neocosmosporiellum (assembly GCA_006518225.1). Lineage (NCBI taxonomy): Eukaryota > Fungi > Ascomycota > Sordariomycetes > Hypocreales > Nectriaceae > Fusarium > Fusarium neocosmosporiellum. The sequence goes on along the minus strand of SSHR01000735.1, from coordinate 37,557 downwards.
GATGAGGCTCTCCATCGATAGCCGCTTTAGGTGCCAACCAGACTGAAACCGATGCACTCCTTCCATCCGATTCTGCCTCTTCGAACCCAGTCAGTGATTCACTCTCAAAAGTGGGTATTCCAACGAGGCATCCGTCTTTCGGTCTGTAACCCCATGCCTGTGCTCTAATGGAAAGAGGCCTCCACGGTTGGTAGCGGTGCCGATCCTCGGGCTCAAGCATAGTAGAGGCTTGCTGCCGTTCTCTCCCGAAGGCAAACATGTTTCTGTAGCCTTGCGGCTTGGATGAGGCGGTGACATGTGGTTGCCTTGTCTCTGTGGTCCAGACCATGGACGAGCATAGGTTTGGGACAGAGACACCCCAGCTGGGAGTACAGCGGCGTACAAGTGCGGTGCTATCAGAGCTCAGCGTCGGAGGAATTGGGAGTAGGACAAGATGTTGGCACAACATGATGGGCTCGGTTGCTCGTCGAAGAGGAGCTGCAAGGAGAGAAGAAGCGATGGGTTGAAAAGAATCTGTCAGATGATCAGTTGTTGAGTCTTAACCAGAGGTAGCTCACTTACCTACCACCAAGGCAATCAGGGTAACCTGTCTCCAACTCAACCTTCAAATCGTACCAGTCTTTCAGATAATCCCCTCCACTGCAGTGAATATTAAGACTTGTCTTCTAATCATCGTAGGGCCCCTCCTTCCTTAGGTGTTTGTTGAGGAGTCTGCCTCGGCCTCGCTTCCGGTTGGTCCCGTCCCGTAGCCGCGTGAAGAAATAGAACGGGTGTGCCCCATCTATTTTCGACTCCCATGCTAGGTTAGCTCACACACAACGTCTCACAAACTAGCCACACGCGTGAGACGTACCTTGTTGACAGCCCCCGCCAAGATTCTTTGACCGGCCCTTTCCGTCCCGCTCCTTGAGCGGCTTCGAACTGGGGAGTCATCACCAGGCCCAAGTCTATAGGTCTTGTTGTAGCTCGTAGAACGAAAGAATTTGGAATTAGCAACCCGGTCCTAGTTCGCAGGTCTTCTCTGGCTACCGAAGGAGGCACGCGGTCTAAACAAAACTGTAAGGGTAGGCAATCGCCGTCGTCGTTGTCGTCTGCGCCGAATGCTGTTGAGGCTCAAGTGCCTGCGCCCCTGTCAGTATCACAGTCTCCTACAAACTTCTCGCCACCTCGTTTTCGAACGAACATGTGTCGGATGCTCCGCGTTTGTCCTATATATCATCATGTGCTGGTGATTTTATCGCGAGGGCTTCCGCAGCGTCCAACGTATGACTCGTAGCAGGATGATCGAGAGCAAAGACGCCCGGTCGTAGTGGGAACTTGAGCTGTACGCGTCATAGGATAACCAGGCAGAGTGTTCGTTGGGCAACATCTGTGCAGCCAGAGATGGGACGAGCTCCCTCTACCCCGGTCGATTCGGTTGGTCAACTTTGCCGCCAAACGCTGGGTCTCGTGCTCCAATAGCCGCGGGGGGTCTCTGTGTTGGTTCTGGATGCCTCTTGGCGAGTTCATGCGGCTCTGCTGAGACACGCTGGGGTTTGGCAGGTGAAAGTCTGGGGTATGCATACGTCAACTGCAGGGAAAGGAGCATGCATGTCTCTCCTCCGCCTACCCGGTTTACCGTGTTTTTGATGGCATCAAACAGCGACCTGTTTCTGTCGAAAAGCATTATCAAAATATTCAATAAACGCCTGTTTCAATGAAGCATAGTCACGTGGGGTTCGAAATACGTGGGCTTAGAGGGCTTCGCAGTCACCAAAAGTAGGAGCCTGAATTTTCAGAACATTTTTTTTTTCTATACCGCTACAGAAGTTCTAGAGGATTCTCTCTCAGTCAAAACCCACTGTGCCTCTCCCTAAGCGTCCCTCGCCAGTGTAGGTATGCAGGCAACCGTCGGCAGTTGTTTTTGTGACCACTTGCCGAGGGGCTTGCCCTATCAAACCTCGGATGCCCCTTTTTGCTCACTGTTTGTCCCATTGTCATTGTAAGACTGGCCGTGAAACCACAATTTTTGTGCTTCGTTGGCGAAATTCCTAACACACGATTCACACCTGGTGACAAGATCAGTCACCTGGTCCTGGTTGCTCGCTCGGATAATGGTGTCATACGGTCGGGATCTCGAGCGATGGGACAGAGACTTTCAAGACTTGGGTAAGGAGTGTTTCTCATTGGGGTTATCTGGGGAAAGAAAATCAAACTGACAGCATGCCGTCAAAAACAGATCGAAACCAGGAGAATGCCACTCTCGCGCCACACGGACAAGTCGAACATGACTGGTCCCTCGGGACCTCCGAAACAAAGAGAAGGATGAACGGGGACGAGACTAGGCTCGGGCCTCAAGACCAGCAGCATCAATCTGGCTCGGGCGAACAACTGGGCGAACCACTGGCTGAACCCCCTCAGTCGACCATGTCAACAAGACGGCAGAGGTACAGATTCAAGGCCTCCAGCCGAGCTTGTGGCAGCAAGGCTGTCGCAGCTCCTACCAGACGCCATCTGATAGCTCGCCCTCCTCCAAAATCCCTGCTTCGACTACCCGTCAGTCCTACACCAACTCAACAACATCATGGAGGGGAAGACTGTTGACTCTTACCTCTATGGTCCCAGAGACACTGGCAGGACGCACCAAGACTTGTCGGGCAGCAATCGATAAGCCCTCCGCGAGTGGGTTGGCCTCGCATTTAAATATGACCTATGTGTTCCCCCCGCCTCGCAAGGTTTCCCAAATACAGGAGAAAGGGGGACTTATGTTTGTAGAGGACTTGTGGAGGCTGACGGTTCGGCTAGGACAAACCATACAATCATCTCCATTGGCGAATATGTGCTACTCACGATACCTGCTGGCTTCGGGGATAGATACACTTTTGATTTTCTTGCCAATTCCCTGCCTCACCAAGAGGACATTACGGGCCGATTTGAAACCCAGATGACGTGACCATCGGATGCTGGATACGAAAGTCTGTTCACCTGGTTCTCGATCGAGAAGGAATAGGCGTAGTGATACGGGATGATGGGTGATCACTCGGTAAGAACTTCCCGCTCTAGAAGAGGTTCGGCAGTTGGATGGTCAGACTAACCTAGGACATCCTTGGGACTGCTTTTGGAGACGGCAAACTCCGACTCTTGCTGTTGAACGAGGTGTTTCTTACCTAGCGGAGGCAGAGACCCCGTTGGGCAGAGTAGCAAGGAATGCAGCTGACTCCGAATTCTTCCGCTACTACGCACAGATCAACGAAGAGTGCAACCAATATCCCCAAGGGTACTGAACTACGAGTTCAGAGAAGCCACCATCTGCCGAAGCTCTCACAGTAGGGGCCATTCCGAGTTTAATACGAGAATGGCCTACACAGGAAGGGGGCAAGAATCACAGACAAGGTCATCCCCGGAGATGTGGATGACTTCAGGGGCTGAGGCAGATGAAAGGGGAAATAGCGCCGTATCTATACGTTTCAAGTCATTGACATAGTCGCACAGTCTTTTTCAAGCTCTCAGCATAGCGTGTAGTGGAGTTGGAAATCATTCGCAAAATGATTCTCTTAATGCCCCTTGCCTGCCGAATTGCCCCTGGCCTCGATTCCAAGCCATCGACCTCGCCCCAAGGTTTCCTCCAAGACTATCACGACAAGTTACGAGACAAACTAAGACCAGGAATGTCGTATTCTTGAGACTTTTGTCAGATACACCACAGGTATGCCAAGTGCCACTCTCTCAATGCTCCTCCAGCTCTTCGTTGTTACCAAGAAACACCATCTGTTCTACTTCAACAGCCGAAACACCTTGCAGCTAACCCAATCTTCCTCCAGAAACAGATCTCACTTGTCTCAGATGACCACGCTCCACGTCCTTCCCGACGACCAACCCCTCGCCTGCATTCTAGGCCAGCAGATCCTCAAGATAGGAGCACCCGAGCCGAGGGTAGAGAAGTGGCAAAGACCCAAGATGAAGGACGGCAAAATGACAAAGGGGAAGTGGAAGAGAGTGAGGCGGAATTTACCTCGGGTTCTCACAGCGTATGAGGTGAGGAAGGATGTACTCTTCATTAACCTCAGTCTGTATCAAACGGCCCGCAAACCCTGACTTCAAGGTTCGTGGTTTGCCCAAGATGCCCTGGCCTCCTGATTTCCCATCACCACACCCTGAAAATCCAAGGATTCAGGACCAACCCCATTTGTCTCCGTGATCTTGGTCTATAGGCAGTCTTGACTTGTCTGTCAAGCCATTTCTCCTGACCTAAAGGCTAACCTTAACTTGGAACAGACACTTTCCTTGATCTCGAACCACACACCGACCCCCTTCTCCTACTTCCCCCGTGCCTCTCCCGAATCCTCTACAAGCCAAATCAATTACCTGACAATACAATCCTCAACTTGTCTCGTCTCTTGTGAGAAGATCTAGGCTCAGGATTGGGTATCATGAGGCTGAGAACATCCCCGGCCGGAGGTTGGACGATCGTGAGAAAAGGGGTATTGTTAAGCATTATAGAAAAGTCTTCCAATTCAATCTCTGCCAGCCCCGGTCTCCCCTGAGCCATCTCAATCTGTCAAATACAGAGTCTGTTCAATCCAAGATTTCCTGGGCTTCGAGGCCCTGGTATAATCCTCAGCCTCCCTTCAAGTGTCTATCAACTGACTACATCTCCATTGTTCAATCCACGGACTAACAATTGCTCCTCTGCAGACATTTCTCGCTATCCGAACGTGCTCTCTACCTCGTCTCCAGCGTCGACCCGCGAACCTACCAACTCTCAAGTCCACCTCGCTTCGGTCCCCATGGACTCCGTGCGACAAGGATACACAGAGTCTCTGTCTGCAGTGCCATGCAACGTTAGATTTGATTCCAATGTCGTGTAGAATACTGCTATTTTTGCTGCTTTTCCAGATACTCTGTCTATATAGACGAAGTCCTTCTAGTAGCAGAGTTTCTGCTGCAGGAGAACGAGCGTATTCCAGAGAGCTTAGGAAGCGTTGCCAGAAGCTGGCTTACATCGCACAGCTCTCTATAGCCTTTGTCCTCCTGCTTAAGCTTGTTCTACATGAGTCTTTACCTTGTAAACATTCAGTGAGCGCCTCCATCGTCTGTTAGGATCAAACTCGTTGGACAGCCGACTCCAAGTTGTTGAGGTATGCTAACAAGAATTCTTCCATAGACCTACCTCTGCCCCCGATACACACGATCGTTCCCCGGTTCCAAGACAGTCCTACCAGACAGGAATAAGAGCTATCGATTCCAATCAAATATACTATCGCCGTGATCGATCGGACCGTGTGCCACTTACGTTCACGAGTCAAGACGGTGCCGAAATTGTGGATAATACGGAAGACAATAGAGTCGAGCAGACCTCCCTATGGTCTACGAGAGTTAGAGGAGCAGGAGGAAAATCAGATGCCAATGATCAGGAGTAATCGCGGCAAGTCACAGAGCAAGTCACAGAGAAGGAACCAAGGAGAATGTGAATAATCGTCATGTTCCTCATGTGACGTTAGACCATATAGGTACATTAAAACACTCGACATGCTTATTTGCTCGCTTGTGCTATGACTGTAGCCATCCGGAACTACTCATGAAACGCCAAAAAATAAAACGCAGTATCTGCCGCCCTTGATCATCCAGTATCTACTTTAGGGTTGCCTTAAGAGGTAGGTTGCGGGAGCTGCTCCCGACGTATACGGTCTTCTCGTGTTCGGTAATGACCCAGTTCTGAGAGACGACATCCCAGTTGCTCAGGTCGCGACGAGTGATGTCAGCTGTAAATCTGACACTCTGGCCAGGGGCAATGTTCTCGATCCGGTCGAAGCCGCGGAGGACGCGGACGGGCTCGTTTTCACCGCCGTGGCTAACGTAGAGCTGCGGGATCTCGTCCGATGTGGCGTTGCCAGTGTTGGTGATAATAGCACTAACGGTATAAAGAACGTCCCAAAGCCGAGGGTTTCCGCCTGGAGCACCAGAAGCTGGAGGTCGTGGCTGAGCTGAGCCGTCAAGGGCCCCCGGGGGCAGGAACTCTTCGGCAGTTTTTCCGTAGTCGGGATCACCAGAAGCCTCTCTCCCGGAAGAAGAGGTATTCAACCAGGGGTAGATGAACTGGTAGATGTAGCGAATTCCGTCAGGGAACGTGTAGTCGGCAAGGTCGGTGCTATAGTTGCCAAGGACCGGAGCAGGGATGGTCTCGCCAATAGGAGGCTCGAAAGGAATCTCGTTGTGGGCTTGAACGTTGAGTTCAGAGTACTCAAACGTGGTCCAGGACAGACCATGGCCGAACTCGTAGATGGGAGCAGACTCATCGTTGGACTTGCCGCCGTCGGTGCTGGGAGAGGCACGGTCAAAATGACGATAGTCGATAAAGACTCCCTCCTTGAAATCATCTTGGGGAGCACCCTGACCATTGTTGGGCTCGTAAAGGACATCCGTGCCATAGCTCTCTCGGGTGCGCCCCCATGTGAAGGGAGAGCGACCAGGGCTTGCTTTGCCGTAGAGGATGTCGACAAGCGCATTGCCGGACTCTTGGCCAGGAACACCAGCCCACACAATGGCGGTAATGTTCGGGTTGTCGTACCATTCCGTAAGGATGACAGGACCAACCGTATGCAGAACAACAATGGTGTTGGGGCAGATTGAGGAGACGTTCTTGATCAGGTCGTCACCCTCGTTCCACAGCGTCAGATTCTTTCGATCGCCAGCGTTGCCGTCGACATCTATGAACCCTTCTCCGGCATTTGCATTGGCAAACACAATAGCCGTCACGTTAGGTTGGCTAATGAGTTTCCGAGTCTGTTCCCACTGGTTGTTTCGCAAGACGCTCTCATAGCGAGTGCCGTCAAGGATTGCTTGGCTCTGCAGTGCTTGGTCAGGAGTAACGAGGTAAGGGAACTGGGCTGTTCCTGAGCCCCAGGACATGGCCAGAGTGCCGTTGTTGCATCCGCGGTCGTCACAGCCGTTGGGACCAGCAGGGTTCGGGCCGGCATCCTCGCCAACGACGGCAAGGAACTTGGGCTTCTTGAGAGGCAATGAGCCAGAGTTCTTAAGGAGGACAGTGCCCTTGGCCGCTGAGATTCGAATGTGCTCGCTATGGTCATGTCGAACATCAACACCGAAGTTGATCTGTTCCCAGTTCTCCTGGGCAGCGGCTTGAATGTAGCCATAGGTGTCTCGAGACCAGGAAGAGAAGTTGATGTCAGGCAGATCCTCAACAGTCTTGCCAACCTTGAAGAAAGCCGCCATGACTCTCATAGCCATGTCGTCAATGCGCCAGTCGGGAACAGTGCCATTGATAACAGCGAGGGTCAGGTTGCCACCCCAGAAGCTGTACCCAGTGTTGAACAGAGTGTCGCCAGGCATAGTCATGTCAAGGCCTGCAACAGCGGTAGCAGCTCCAGCGTGCTGAGCTTGCCAGTCACTCATGACGAAGCCCTGGAATCCCAGTTCGTCCTTGAGAATTCCGTTGAGCAGCTTTGAGTTTTGGCAGCCGTAGGAGTTGTTCAGTTGCTGGTAGGAACACATGATGGAACCAACACCAGCCTTGACTGCATCTGCGAACGGCCAGAGGTAGAGCTCATGGAGAGTCTTGTCATCAACGTTCGAAGACAGGGACTCGGTAATATTGTAGCCGCGGCCCTGGGATTCGGGGGCCTGGCGATGGTGCTCTAGGTCATTGTTAGCAGATTTATCAGCGAAGAAAAGAGAAGAGAGCATACCTTGTTCATTGCCAATATAGTGCTTGGCACAGGCGATAGTACCACCATCTTGAATACCACTAATAGTCTCGGCCATGGCAACGCCAGCAACGTAGGGGTCAACCGAGAAACCCTCCCAGTTGCGGCCACCAGTAGGAGTACGACCGAGGGGACCAGTAGCAGGCCCAAGTGCAACGTCGATGCCTTTCTCACGGTGCTCAGTGCCCATCAGGAGGCCACGTTGGTACCAGAGAGATCTGCTCCAAGAAGCTCCAGCGGTAATACCGGTGGGAAAAGCAGAGTTGTAGTCAGACAAGCGGATGCCGAGAGGGCCATCCTGCATGCAGAGTCCTCGAAGTCCAAAACGAGGGATGGAGCCAACGTTGCCGACACAGCGTTCGCCCATCCATCTGCCTCGAGTGTTAGCAGTGCCAGCAGAAGGGATAGGAACCTCGGAAAGGAGGTCAAAGCAAAGTGCCATGTCAGGAAGGAGAGAGGAAAGCAAGTGACTCACCCAACACCAGTGGTCAAGTTGACCTTTTCGAGGAGAGTAAGTTGAGAAACAAAATCCTTGGCCTTGCTATAGGCCTCCTCCCAGCCAGGAGCAGCTGGGTCCATCCATGGAGAAGGATAGTATGGAGGAGAGTGTGCAAGAGAGACATTATTCGCACCGAGCTGGAGAGGTTTCTGATCAGCCTGCGAACCAACCATGGGGACCAGCCCCGAAAATGCCGCGAGAACAACGGTGAAGCGCATCTTGTCGATCCCGTGGAAGCGAATTCGGTGATTTAGTCCTCCTACCGTACTTCCTCCTCTTCGAGTTCCTCGTGCCACCCCTAGTACATGCGGCCAAAGGTGTAAATAGAAAACATGAAGAACATAACCAAAACACCAAAGGTAAAGATCGCAACAAACTCCGAGAGAACGAGGTCGTAGTTAGGACGAGCGGTAGGGGTACGCATCCTTGCAGTCGGAAAACAAAGCGGAAAGAATGGCAGATAGCTTGAACTTGTGCAGGGGTTGTGGAGCGGAACGACGATGATGATTTGCGGTGGTGAAAGGTGGAGGTGGAGAAGGAAGAAGGGAATTGCGCAAGGGTTGTGTGGGCTTGGGGCACCTCGAGGGAGGGGTCCTTCAGTGGGAAGGGGGCTTGCTCACCCTGGGAGGAGCTGCAGCGTCTGTGGCAGTGGCCAGCAGGAGGGCCCCGAGGAGCCAATCCGACCTCATTCTTGCCGTATTTTTTCTGTTTGATGGTTAATTCTGTTTTGGTATTTGTAGAGAGAGTCTCGAATATGGATAATACAAACATTTTATCTGCTCTGTGTTTTTGTGGCCTTGTAAATAGGTCTGCGTTGTGTGCGGCCCATCCGCCGTATGCCCCTGGAACCACTGTAGAGCACAGTCAATGGGACGAGATAGAGACCAGGCCCGAGGATTCAAGCCTGAGGGAATGCAGTCAAGCAGGAAGGAAATGGCCTTGATATAAAGAAAGGCCGAGACTACTGGTCAGTTTAAAAGTAGACCCAGCAGCTGCTGTGTGGAGTTTTATGTGCCGCCGTGGATATTACTCTCGTGCCAGGGCATCCGAACAAGTGCATGTCTTGGGCCCAGGATCTTTCCCTCGCCCTCCCCTCTTCTTCCTAAATTCTCACCAACCTATTTTCTCTTGGCCGCGTATCCCTCCCCATCGAGAGCTCCAGACGCGGTACCACTATCCTCAAGGACTCGAAAGCTTTTTGGGCTAACTCGATGACACGCTCCAGAACGAGAACCTCCCGCCGATCGTCTTCGTACCCCACAAACCCTCCAACCGTGAAGCTCGGGCGTCCAGCAGCCCGGCATTGCCAGGCTACGCCCCCCCTGCGCTCGTGGGGAATAGGGCCGATGATGGGCCAGTTCGAGCAGTTGCAATGACGGCAGTCATGGACTCTTTGCTGCGAAATGACCAGCTGATGCCTACGCCCGTTCTGCTTCGGCTTTACTCGACCGACAGGCATCAACCATCTGCTCCGATGGTCTACAGATGTAGGGTTCTGGCCATGTTGACGTCAACCTCTTTCACGTGATGCACCCAAGTCTTGCATTTATCCTTGTCCCTTGAGTGGTCGAGGGCAAGAAATCGATAGTAATTCCAAAACTCCCGGGCTGGAGATGGTGATCGACACGCTAGCTTTCCCAACGGCGTAACGCAGTGTTCAGTTTCATCTCCTCGATCCCCTTTCTTCCACGCGTTTGACAGCTGAACTGACGTACACGTTTTTTGTGCAATTGGTGTTTCTTCTACGTAGTAGCTGACCAAGACACAGGAACAGCTTCTCTCCTACGTTCGACAAGCCTCAATGGTAACCTTGCCCCCTGGCTAGAGATGACGCCAACAGCTTCGACACCCTTGTTCCTCACGTCCTCCCCGCATCCCAAAAATCCCCCGCGTCGTCGACCGATCGTCCGTCCATCGGCCCCGCGCTCTTCGGCCCGTTTCGACTCCAACGAGGGCCTCGTGGTGCTGCACGCTCTAGTCTCCCTCTCCACGAGGGGACCATCCGTCGACCGAGTCTATGCCCCCCGTCCACAACAAGGTTACAGTTTACCCAATTTCCCTCTTGCCATGCAGGAGCAACGTGGTATAAGGCCATCCTGTGGAATTGGTGTTCCGTGGTACACAGTTCGGGTTGCTACAGGTTCTCATGCTCCGGCTCGTGTTGGCCCCGACCCCAACGTGGACGAAGGGACCCTCAGATCAAGCAAAATAAGGTTAAAACAAGTACACATGTCTAGAGGTCGTAGAGCTTGATACCTGTCTAGGCAGGTGAATAGTCTTGTCTATTTGTAAGACAGTCTTTCGCAGGTGATCCGTCACAATGGCCAACTACGAAGCCTTGATCGACCCATTCTACTTGCATATCCCTCTCCCTAATGCCAACAACACTCTAGGCTGCTGCAAGACTTGAACCTTGGCTTCCCCGTTGCTCTAGAACCCATCAGTAGATTCCGGGGATGATTCGGTACCGGACGATCTTGCGGTACTTTTCCCAGTCCTCGCCGTACTTCCGGTGACACTTGTCGTCGTCACGACGCTCGCGGTGGATGAGGAGGATGGCAAAGTACAGGATGTAAAAGTAGGTGATGAGCATGCCCCATCCCTTGGCCTCCCCCTGGACAACCTCTCGGCCATCCCGCATCACGAACGCTCCCTCGGCCTGGGCACCGGCGCTCAGGATCTGGTAGCCAGCGAGGCCGGTAGGCAGGCAGTAGGGCCAAGACTGGATCCAGTCGCCCAGGTAGTTAATGTGTCGGGCAATTCCCCACCAGCCAGAGATGAGAAGCTTGCTACCCTTCTTGGTCGGGATATACTTGAGTTGAGACACCTTGGGGTCGTTGGGGTTGGTTCGGAAGGCGTTCTTCTCGCTGTTGGCGGAGCGGAAGATGTAGAAGCCAAGACCAATGAGGACCAGCATCACAGCCAGACCAACAGGGCCGAGTGAGACAGGGTGCACAGCCAGGTACCGGGTCTGCAGGGAGTAGACGAAGGGCACCCAGACAATGTCGCCAAAGGCAAGCATCATTCCGAAACCATCAGTCGTGATGTCCATGGTGGTCAGGATGGCTGGCTCGTTCCACCAAGAGTCAAAGACGTAGACAGCCTGGACAAGAGTGATGCAGATGGAGCTGTCGGTAACATAGCCGTAGTTGCGGTACTGCTGCGCACACCAGGAGCAGTTGAAGATGATCCAACCCATCATGCCAGGGCGGAGCTCCAGCCACTCCTTGAGGTCGACCTCGCCAATCAGGGGGATGACGACCCGGGGGTTCAGCTCGCGGCCAATGAACCAGTCGTACAGCATGTTGCCCGTGTGCCCTCCCGCAGCGAGCTCGCGGTTCTCCTTGTTTCCCGGCTTGACGCTGAAGCTCCGGACGTAGACGAAGGTGGCCACGGCGTACGAGAAGATGGTGTTGGCGGTCAGGATCTGGATGAAGTTGTCCGAGATGAAGGTCCAGACGGGGAACTCAGCGCCCTGGGCTGCAGTTCCGGCGGCGAGGATAGCCAGGGTGAACGAGCTGCTGTACAGAGCTGAGACAGTCAGCACTTTATTGCTGCAAGAGTCGGGGACATGGTAACACACTGTTGAGTCTATACTTGAGACGACCCCCCGAGCGCAGCTCGGTGCCCTCCACCTCATGGGCGGGAAGCACACGGTAGAGGATCAAGGACAGCAAGATGTAGCCAGCCGTAGCAGCAGAAGCCTCCCAGCTAACAAGACCAGCGAAGCCATCCTGGGGCCATCCAACCTCCTGTTTGAGCTTGTCGAGCGAGAGGGTCTTGGGGTTCAGCAGAGACGGCGCGGGGCAGCCCGAGATGTCGTTGCAGACAAAGTTGAAGACGTAGACGAGGACGGGGAGGAGGAAGGAGATGGCGAATGCACCGGGACTAACACGTCAGTTAGTGGAGAGTCAGGCTGAGTCAAGTGTCAACTCACGGTCCAAAGAACTCGTAGCCATGCTGCTCCTCAGAGGCAGCCTTGCTGGACTTGGGGGCCATTTTGCGGTGGACGAGGCTTGTTGTGTCGCGGGTGCAATTGAGCAAGGGTATGCAAGATCTAGGAGGGATCTCGAGATGTTATGAAGCCCCTGAGAAGCCACTTCCTCACAAACAACTAGCAACACTCAGGTTTTCAACGCAGAGCCCACCATTGGCAAAAAAATCTTTTGCCTGAATGCACGCACACACGTTTTGTTCGTCGCGGAGTGATCGAGTTCCGCGTCGGCTCATTTAAATGCGCCTGCGCAACAACATAGGCCCCGCTGCCCGTCGTATTCGGCTCTGGCAAGCAATTGACAAATGGCGAGCTTCGATAAGCTTTCAGGGGGGAGCACGGAGATCGGGAGTCAAGGAGGCCGACTTGGGCAAGCTTTATCCGGACAAACACTTTGGCCGGTGTCCTCGTCATACTCGATCGCCTCTTCCTCCCACCCTGTCCTTGGTGTTGCTGCCGGCCAATCATCAGCCACCGTCGCCACGGAACCAAGCCCCCCTAAACTCTCAAGGGCGGGTTCGGGGGGGTTTAATTTGGAGAAGACAGTTTGAGGTTTTGGGTGTCGATGGGGAATGCACGCGTAATCAAGGGATACCGTACACTCTTACTTCACACTTGAACCTGTTCATCTTCAGAGTCGATTGAAGGCTCATTTTTTGTATGTCGAGATTTGCTCACGCTCTCTCCATCTTTAACGTTCCTTCTTTTTTGGTCTGTGACGTCTAGTTGATCAGGTGCTGCTGTCGCGATTCCAACTGCCGAATCCGCCTCGAGGCGCGACCACGACCCTCGTCCATCATCTCCTCCGTTTAAACGATACCTAGACACGTCGATATGCGCTTCCGATCATTGCCGTTCCTCCTCTTCATAGCCTCCGCCGTCTGCGCAGAGCCGGACGAGCTGCCGTCCACCACAACCCACGCCCCAGCATGTACGGCTACGTCGCATACCGGTAGTGGTGGCTTCTATGACCTGCGGCCGGACATGGCTGTGGTGGCCGACGAGAACACAAAGAAGTCGGCCGTGACCAAAGATTACTTCTCCAAGGGGTATGACTATGGCAGGAACTTTACGCTCAACATCTGCGGCGCCGTTGTCGATCCAGTGCACGATGTCGTGGGTGTAGATGCTGGTCTGTGGCAGAACGTAAGCGCATATTACATGTCGCGCGGAGAGATTATTTCTATAGGGTTGGTTGACATGAGTATCTCCCTGAGAGAATGCGCCGGCTAATAGCAGCAGTTCCCAATCGATGGACCTACAGAGCCGAGGTCGCAAGCTGGTTCTACAATACACAGGCGGCTCTCCCTGCGGTGAGGATGCCGAACCGACAAACGTATTCGGACGACGAGGGGAATTCAGCTACAACGATGAGGATGCGACTTACACCCCCGTACCCGAGGCCTCCCAGGAGCCCAAGCCGGTAGACACCCGAAGGCGCAAGTCGACCACCATTTCGTTCCACTGCGATAGAGACCCGGGCAGCACCTCTGCCAGCGTCTCTTTTGTCGGAACCGACCCTGAAGAGTGCGCCTACTTCTTCGAGGTGCGGTCCTCGCACGCCTGCGCCCACGCCGAGCCGCACAAGCCTGGTAGTGTAGGCCCCGGCAGCATCTTTGGGCTGATCGTGCTCATCGCCGTGCTCGTCTACTTCCTGGGCGGCATCTTTTACAATCGAACCGTGGCCCACGCCCGCGGCTGGCGCCAACTCCCCAACTACAGCCTCTGGGCCGGCATCTGGAGCTTCATCTGCGTGCGTCGTCCCCTTTCCTCGAAGCGGGAGAGATATCTTCCCTGAGTCACTGGCGATATATATATATATATATATAAAAGGAGATTGTGGGACTGACGGGGGGATGTTTTTGTTTCTATAGGATCTGTTTCTCCGCCTCCTGACGGCCTGTATCCGCCGCATCGCTCCTCGGCGTGGCTACAGCAGAGTGAGCTCGAGTCCCAGCCGAAGGGATCGCAACAATGAGGCTGAGAACCGGCTGATTGACCAGCTGGACGAAGAGTGGGAGGATTAAGGGAGTTTAATTTGCTCTGGGTATGGTGTTTTTTCTCTATGGGGGTGTTTTCTCTGAAGCTGGGTTTCTTCTTCGTATCTAGACGGGGACACACTGGAGTTTGATGGCTGGTGCATGATTAATGGGTCGAGACACGCTGCATTATCAACTAGCTCTGGAAGACGGGTTGGTATGTCGGGCAATGCCATGATGCTATTATTTCACATTATTTGAACAAGTGTCTGGCAGGCAATGTGTACTGCTCTGTCGAGTCAATGTGGTGATGCTAAAGGGAGGAGTTAAAGTTCAGTTGGCTACCCTAGAGAGAAGCAAAATCCCCAGAAATCAAGGTCACAGCGCAGCAGATGAACCTTCGACCCACGGATTCGTCCTGGGCAAATTTGCCTCGAGAGACATCTCCAATTAGCTACAGTCAACCACGACAGACACTGCAAAAGTCCACATGTGGGAATGTTTGCTCCGTGACGAACCACAGTCCAGAGGCGCATCTTCAGCGCAGTCTAGTCAAGTCCCAAGAGGGGTCTGAGCGAAGCAAGCAAGACAGACACAACGCACACTACATACAGAGGCGTGAGCGGCACGGCCCATCCCTAAGGTACTGTACCTAACACGGTAGTCACTGTTCTTCTCTCTCTGTCTCTCCAAGCCACAGTTTTGAGCACGGGCCCTTAGGGAAGAGAGTCTCTTGCAGAACCTGATCGAAGGGAACTGCTCTAGCGTGCTCTTAGGAGATGGGGATCATGCAACTAGGCATCAGGCAAACATGCGTTTGCCCAATTGCCATTGACTAGCATGCACGTCGAGATGGGTAATTGGGCTCTAGGTCCGAGGATTGACATGTGTGGATACATCCGTATGGAGCGAGTTGAGCGAGCCGTCATAAAAAGCAACTATGGTTTGTTTCCCTTTTATTCTTCCTATTGTGTGCGTGTGCGTGTGCGTGTGTCTGTTTGCTTGTTTCCTCACGAGATCTGCCTGGTGTAGGCTAACGAGTGTCGAGGGATATGCACTCGCCGTCTGTGACAACCGACCAGTCGTCAGGGGCCGAGGACACAACACAGCTGCCATCCAATGTCACCCCAGGCCCTCCTCTGGTTTCTGTCATTTCTGAAAAAGAGGCCAGCCCCACTTTCAACTCTCAGATTCCCGATCCTCAGATCGATTCAGGCCCGAGGACATCAGATCATGGTTCCCCCCTACCAAAGCCCACCACCAAAGTTAAATCCCCCCGTAGAATGAAGCACAAGACCAGATCCAACCTCAGATCTTGCACTCAGATCCATGGACCCGGAAATCGGTTCGATCCAATCTGCACTGCACGATGGGTGGAGCAGTGCAGCCTCCAAGACAAAAGGGGGAAAGTAAAAAACGAACCCCTGCCCTTGTTTCTCTCAACGGTTTCAGTTCCCCCTCGCCCAAGCCAAAAAGCGTTAGGTGTCTATTTTTTCCCTTTGGCTCCAACGGGCACCAGCAACGGTTTTGGGCGTGGAGAAACAGTTGGTGTAGGTAAGCACCACCCTTATTCTGGCGACATCCATGGCATCAGGACGGGATGGCCTCGAGTGTGCTTCCAAGGAAATCCTGCTCTTCGTCTACGTAAATCATTGAGATACCCGGTTTGCGTGGCATCACAGTGGGCCAACATTTTCCGCAGTGACGACGTAGCAAAAGTAAAAAAAGCATGTCCTTGACTCCCTGCATCCAGTTTGCTGCCCTGTACAGCCGAGTGCACAACTCGCCTCCCCAGTCAAAAAGCCTGGATGGAAAATCACCTCGCAGAGAAAAGAGGGATCCCCAGAGTGTTCGTCCTCCTGTTCGTGTCCAACTACGTCAACATGCGATGCAATCCTAGCAGGCAAAGCAATTCCTGGGTGCCAGTACTTTTTTTTTTTTCACGTAGTTTCCTCAGAGCCTGCTGAGCGTAAGCGGCGAGTCTAGTTGCTGAGGCCAGACGCTAAGAATGGTGGGTGGGAAGTGTGGCAGCACCAGAGGCGAGCAAACTTGGGGAGGATCGTCGTCCTGGAGATTTGATTTTGGTGTCGTCTTCAGCTCTCTGCGTGATGCTTCAAGAGGAAACTCGACTTGATTGCGGGCCTTGTTCTATCTCGTCTACCGAGTGCAGAAAGGGGAGAGGAGAGGGGATCACGGATCATGGGATCATCTCGAAGCAAACAATTTTCTGTAACCCGTCCTTGCCGGTTCCAATTTCAGGTCCCTCGAGTCCTGTCTTGCCCTGCCGTTGCCGACATTGGCTGGTGGCTCCAGTTGCTCCCGCGTTTTCAAGCCTCTTCCGTAGAGAATCATGGCGGGTTTCCCAAAACCGAAGTGCCTACTTGAGCTAAGTGATTCTCGGCCCCAGAGGACCCCGTCATACCAGGAGTTGGAGGGTATGCCAGCCGTGTGTCTCCCCCCCGCTGGTCTTGCTTACAGACACGCCCCCTCTCATGGCCAGCATCCAGAATGTCTCGCCTCAGAGGAGACACCCCGTGGGCCGTTATCCTGGGCACACCGCCCCCCCCCCGGGCGCCATCATGCGGGTTCCCACGCGGCGACAGGGCAGATGCCGTGCGACCTATCAGTTCCGGGTATCTGGTATGCGGCTTTTACCAAGG
Source organism: Fusarium neocosmosporiellum (assembly GCA_006518225.1). Taxonomy (NCBI): domain Eukaryota; kingdom Fungi; phylum Ascomycota; class Sordariomycetes; order Hypocreales; family Nectriaceae; genus Fusarium; species Fusarium neocosmosporiellum. Next base: position 20,722 of record SSHR01000735.1, on the reverse strand, counting down.
AGGGAAAGGTCTTTTTTCCTTCAAAGGTCGTTCCCACTTAGTCTCGGCGACCACGGCTCAGCCCGAGGATATCAAACATGCCCGTCCGGGGCTGAACCCCCATCCGAAGTTGAGGGAGCGTGGGAGGAGCGAGGAGGGGGAGTGTATACGACTCGAAGGCGGCGACGACGGGAACGGGAAGCGCTGGGAGTGGTCGAGCTCGAAATGTTTGGCTCTTGTTTCGGTCTCTGCGAAATCAAGGGGGGGAGGAGAGTGGAGAGGAGGACAAGTTCTAACGCACAGAGTTAGCAACACGACCAGATGACGTTTCTCGCGAGAGAGAGGAGAGGGAGAAGAGGGATCTGGGGAACCTTGTGTCCTGTGTCGGCGGTCTGGAACAGGTGATGTGCATGCTATGCTGAGTCCCGGCATCACACGGCAGTGACCGACTTTTTGAAATTCTACGGAGATCCATGGAAGACTGGCAGACTGCAGGCATGCAGCCGGACCTTATGCAGCGAGACGATGAACTAATGGGGTAGCACAAGGGGAAGATGTCCATTAATTTTCACTACTGTCAAGAGGTAACTGTTCAAGTTGCGGTCACAGACTCTGAATCATTGCACGAGTGGTGAATTAAAGAGAGATGCCAGTGTGCACACAAGGCTTATAATCATCACAAAATTGTCCCTCCAGTGTTTTCCCCTCCAGCCTGAGATGGACCACCCACCAGCTGCAGCTCTCCGAGGGGTGAAGCCTCAAGTTTGCCCTCCCATTTTTTTTTAACCAACCCGGATAATTCAAACATGGCCCGACGAAAGCGGCGGGGTTATCTTCTCCCCTTGGCATGCAGACGTCAGTTGGGCTAGGGCTTAGATCTGAGCGAGTGCCACCACCTGCAGCCAGCCCACCCCCTGGCATCAGATCCCGTGCTCTCAACGGCTCCCTTTCAACGATTATGCCGAGTGGCTGCCAAGATTTAAACCGCCCCCAGGGGGACTTTACTGTCCCTGGCCCGTGTGGCTTGAGTTCGCAGATGACGGGCTTGGATGCACATGGCCTGATTTGGACGACGACATCCTCATGGGGGCAGCGCCACGAGGGTGGGCAAGCAAAGTAGGAAATATTTAATCTACTGGGGGTGATCCAGAGAGCGACATGCACTGCCTGCGATGCTCAGAGACGCTGTGGGGGAGGGGGAGGGGCGTAGATGATGAAAAAAAAAACATGCAGGCGAAAAGGGCGACGAGTGTCTGGCCCGGAGCCTCCACCACGGGAAGAGGGAAATACGAAGCTGGAATAGCCTGTCGAGGAACTGCGGGCCAGGGGCGAGTGTGTTACGTGCCCGAGCGAAGATGAATGGGCACTGGCGTGGCTGACGAGCAGGTATATCAGATGGCCTGTCCCCCCAGAGATCGAAGGGGATGCATCACCTCAAGTGAGACCTCAGATCCTTCTCAGATCCTCCTCAGATTCAGTCCCTGCTCGTTGCCAAATTCTCCTGAATAGTAACAGACCCCTGTTTGACGCCTGAGGAACCATCTGGCGGTGCCCTGGCCCCCCATTGTCCCGTCAACCTCAGACGTCACCCATTGGCCCCAGCCCAGGCAACCTCTGCGGCCACCGCGCGCCAGGGGCATCGTCAACAGGGGGCCCACCGTTCCCCTGGGCGATAGATCGAGGGCTTCCATTTTGGGACATTTCTCAGATTCTTCTCAGAATGGTTTTTACCCATATTGAACGAGACATGAAGTCGTTCGCAGGAGGGGGGCTTCTGGCTCCAACATTTAAACCCCATTTGACTTCTGACTTCTTCTTCCCTTTCTCTTCCTCCACAACATCGCCTTCTCGATTTGCTCCTTATCCAAGTAGCAGATCTTCAAACTCTTTTCGCTTCGACCCATCACCAACAACAAGTATGTTCACCACCCACCCAACCTTCTGATATCCCCTTCTCCCTTCTCCCTTCTTTGCATGCAGCCTCTATTGCATACTGACGCTTCGGCACCCTGCAGATCGCTCTTTGTCCGCACATTGTGGCGGTCAACACCTCTACGACAGGCTACATTACACCGCTTTCGACATGGACAACTACAACGTCAACTACGACGTCAACGACGAGGTGTGGCAGCAGTACTTCCAGCGGGAGATTCTGCAGGAACAGAACCGCCGTGCCCTGGGCCTTCTCCCCAACGCCCAAGAGCAGCAGCTCCTTGGGGGAAATTGGAACCAGGAACCAATCGTCGTTGACCCTGCTCTCGAGCAGTTTCCCGCCAACTTTTTCTTCGGCGACCAGGTATGTCTCTTCTTCTCTTTTCTCGTCTCTATCTTTTGTCTTCGTCTTGACCCTTCCACTCTTCTACCATTGACCCTCCTCCTATCTTTGACTTCACCTATCATCCCTACATGACTTTGATAGCTGACCACCATCCCATATGCAGGCCATGAACAACCCCGTTGTTGCCCCTCAGGTCGAGCAGAACATCGAAGCTGCCCCCGTTGTCCACCAGGAACCCATTGCCCAGGGTATCCAACACAACGGCGCCTTTGGTGTCGTCTTCCCTGAACCTGCCTTCAACCTCATCCCTATCCCTGCCAACCAGATCCCCAACATCGTTCCCGCCGCCGACCCACCCAAGGTCGAGCAAGTTCCCGACTTTGAGCACGACATCGAGAGTGCCTCCGAGGATGAGAATGACGTCGACGCCGAGGGTGAGCCCGCTGGCCTCCAGGATCCTGCCGGCCTCCCCAAGCCTACCCCCATGACGCCCGAGGCTGCTGAAGCCATTGTTCGTGTCCGTTCTCTTGCCACCGACCGCCTTACTCAGGCCGTAGCCCAATTCCAAGAGGAACTCAAGCGCAGGGCGGACAACGTGATGGCTGGCCAGGAGATGGACATCGACCAGCCCGAGCAACTTGACGGTATTCCCGCTTTTGCCAACGATGATCTCTTCGGAGCCAACGCCGCCCAGAACACTCAGGACAACGACAACGAGTCTGGTCGCACCATCCATGACATCACCCCTCCTGACCACAACTCTACCGAGTCTCGTAACAACTACCTGCTCACTTGCCGTCGGTTGGGCGCGTCCTACAGTGACATCAAGACACTGGGAGGATTCACTGAGGCTGAATCGACTCTCCGAGGACGCTACCGGACTCTAACCAAGGCGCCTGAAGCCCGGCTCCGCAAGCCCGTATGGACCCAGAAGGACGTAAGTCATATCCACCTTGAACTGCCTCTTGACTTGTGCTAACCATATCCCTATACAGGTCGATATCCTTCGCAACGTGACCTATGAATGGTACCGGGACAACAAGAAGGACTTCCAAGTGCGACCTCCTTGGAAGCTGCTGACCGAGCGCATGGTCACCCGAGGTGCCAGTTACCATTACGGCAGCGGCACTGCTTCCAAGGTGTGGCAGCGTATCCACGCCCTCGACAAGGCCAATCTCGAGGCCGGTGCTGCCAACGCTGGCGCTTGAGTTCTCTCCGTGCTCTTCATGATGGTAACGATTCTCACGACTAACGAGTTGATACCCCCTTCACAACTTTCAATTGCTTCTTTACAAACACAAATAAATGGTGGCTCTCGACGATTGATTTCGCATTGCATTTGCTCTTCATGTTCTCTCAAGGTTTCTTTTCTTCTTCATGGTCATCGCTGCGCAAGGGGTTCAAGGTCGCACACAAAAGTTCAAGGCAAATGGAAGGCACATAGGTTCATCAAGCATTCAACAGCATCTGGTTGTTCTTTCGAAAGGATCAAGGGCAAGGTCTCGATTAGAGCAGTCAACCACAGATAGCTTCAGGGCATGGTACCCAGCACAAAGGATGAACAGACTGCCTCTAGTTATATGAATTTGATTTTCTCATCACACTTGGTCTTGATTGTCATCTGCATGCATCGTGACTTGTTTCTTTGTTGTCAAGGCTGGTGGTGCCTGCAGGATGGTGGTGTTGCACGAGGGGATTCGCAAACACCAAGGCCCTGAGACTCGACGATAAATCAACGCCCTGATGATTTGACTCTTTAATATTGCGCACCCAACATTGAAGCATTACATTGAATTCCTTTGTATGTTTTTTACATACATTGAAGATGTTCGTGGTAGAAAAATGCACTGGTGCACATGCAGCCCCTGGCCAAAAACGCGCCAGGCTCCCGCCCAGTGCCTCATCCCAGGCTGTCAAAATGCATCTTGTGGTGTGGCCCTCCAAGCGAGCGAGGGCAAGGTCACGTGTGGAAGAACACCGTAGAATCGAGCACATGCGGAAAAACCTTGGTGACCCTGCCAACAGGAATCATGTGTAGTCTAATGCATCTGGGATGACATCTGGTCTTTTCGTGCATCTTGTGTTTATTTAATTGTTGAACTGGCTCCTTCGTCAAGAGTAGGCATTTGCAGAGAGCCCGCATAAAGTTGAGTAGATTCTTTGAATTATCAAACATGATGCAAGCCGTGATCCATATCCATTCGTACATACATAAAATCCATTCCCACCAGATTCCTTGGATTAGTAGTAAACTTCCAGCATCGGTTGCAAGTAACCTGCACAATATGGCCTTCCAATTATCTAGACCGAGCCGGTCGAGACCGCTTCTAAAGGAACAGTGGGCCAAGGTATAGGTAATCCGGAACACCAATGTGCTGAAGACCGCGCTTCAGAGCGCCAGGAAACTGCTGGATGGTTTTGTAGTCGTGTTCTTCCTTTACCAGGACAGTGCCAGCCAGGATGGTGCCGTTGACAGAAAGCTTGATGCCGAGAGGCTTGCCCTCATCGTCTTTGAGATGAATCTTGTCAGACATTCGGGGCAGAAGAACCATGGTGTCCTTGGTCATGGCGAGGTTGTAGCTGATGCGAGACGGTCCCTTCAGGGGGGGTTCGCTATCATGTTTGGGATGTCGGGTGATGGTACCTTCGACCATGCAGCCCTTCTGGTACATGTCCAGGTAGGTGTGGTACAGCTGGTCAGCATCCATGCCGGAGATATTGCGGGCGATAGTGGTGAAAGGAAGTTTGACTGCGATGGTTCCAAAGAGTTTGTCCTTGACAGTGAGCTTGTCAGCGACGACGGACCAAAGGGAGTCTGGTCCGAGGCCATCCTTCATTCGTGAGATGGGAATCATCTGGATGTGACGGTGAGCCTGGCTGGCCCCCGAGAACTCGCCACTGTTAAAGAAAGTAAACAGTCCATCTCCACCCTCAGGGTTGTCATATCCGTCAATACAAGCACGAATGGCGGCAAAGTCATCTCTCTCGAGGAGGTCATCCTGATCCTTGAAGTCGTTGGTGGCCAGGATGAAGTGCTCAGCTGCAATGGCGAACTTGTTAAGGACAAGGTAGTGAGAAGGACCGAGGTCCGAGATACGGAGAGCGATTGGAGGGTTTTTAAAGACGTCGTTGGCAAGCATGCGAGCCTTCCGGGCCTCTAGTCGATGCTGACGCTTGATCTCTTCCTCATCGGCTTTGAGGACGTGATGGGGGTCGGTTTCAGTCTGGGCCGGTGGCTGAGGACCAACGGGAGCGGCACCGGGCTCAGGCTTGCGTGAGAGACCAGGAGCGAAGCGCAGTTGGAACTGGATGGAAGTTAGTCCCTGCAAGGTTCACACGGGAACATGTATGACATCCATGAATGTCATCATGTATGCCACGTAACAGGGGACAAGACTTACAGGGACCCCGCCAAGGGTCAGGACGGTCACCTCGGTGGAGTAGAACGTGAGCTCCTTCTGGCCAAGGGCGCGGGAGAAGGCGGCCGAGACTAGTCTGGGCAGGTCATTGATAGGGAGAATGCCCGGCATTTTGTCTCGAGAGACAAGATACTCGAGAAGGGCCGTAGTGTCCGGGCAAGAGAGTGCCGAGCTGGCGATGAGAGCTTGCTTGCTCTCTGAGGTTGTTTGTCCAGGTCTGTGCTGGTGCTGGTGCGGGAGAAAAAGAGGGAGGGCGAGGTACCTGGGTACAAGGTTCCACAAGGTTCGATGGTGGCACGGATGAGACATCCGGGCCATTGACGTTAGGCCCCCTGCCCCTGGACCCTGGTACTTTCAAGCGCTTCTCTTCTGCTAAAGCCGTCCTATCTCCACTATAACGTTCCTCACTCTAGCATTCTCCGATACTGCACCTTCTGTATCGTGGAACTCTGTTCTCCTGACTCAGTACTTTGTTTGATTTTATCTCGACATTTTTACATTATTTAAATTCTTTCGTGGCTCATACTGATGTATTTGCAGCTCTGTTGAAGCCTGGTGCTGTCTCAGTCTTGCCCAGTTTCTCCCTGTTGACAATTCCGACCTCCCGCCGGCCTGCTTCACTCTCGAACTCCTCTCCGCAGTTCATTCGCCCTGTTCCTTGATCCTACAGCGAATATGAAAGGATCCAGCAGGAAAAAGGAGCCTCTCAGGTTTTCAGAGCAACCAGGAAGCCGGTGAGTAGTACCAGATCCCCCCGTGGGCGCCCCTAACGAATCTCAGACTCCCCGACCGCCATCTCCAATCCCGACAACCCGTCCCGTCCCTGGTGCCACCGCGGCCTACCGTCCTTCATTCCAAATCCTTGAAACTCGCCGGTGACACGTCTAGATGCATGTGGTGTCACTGGAGCGTGCTGTGGAACCTTGCCACTGGAAGATTCCCACGGGATCACTGCAGAGAAGAAGTCTTGGCAACGAAATTGCGGTCAAGGATGAGCGGTCAGTCATTGAAAATTCATTGGAAGCCTTGCTGAAGCAGATAGCCGGCTCTGGAGCCAGTAGACAGGGGTCTGGCTTGGTGGTTGAGCTGGAACTCATGTCGTTCATAGGTGGCTCGCCCGTCCACTCATCGATCGTTACCGAAGTAGCAATGAGAAAGAGACTCTGACCGCCTATATGTCTTTGGTATGTACCCAGATATTCGTTCACTGGCACAAGGAACCTCTAACCCCCCCGAGTCCAACTTGGCTTGGAGTGTTTCGCGCATGCAAGGTGCCTATGAGACACTGCGGCTATTTACTAAGCTCTATTCCCATAGATGATCAGGGAGTGGGAAGATATGCGTCAAAGATATACCAGAGACCTCGTGTAAGTGCTGACAGCCTCGTCGATTCGTGACCGGAATGTCACTAACACCCTTGCTCGCCTAGGTAACCCTTACGATCCGACCGACGATCCATCGACTAGAACCCACGGATGCTCACAGAAGGGAGCGTTCCGCAGCATTGAGGAAGTTGGGGAAAGAGAAAAGTCACCCGGAGCTCCCGGTATGCTCAACGGTCTAACTGTTGACCCCCTGGGCGTTTGGGGTCATCGTGACACAGCAGGCCTGGGTCAAGGACTTTCAACTTACACGCACAAGAAATGCAAGGCATACAACAAAGGAGAGGGCATGGGGTGCCTCCACATCCCGGAAAGTTGGACCGGGGTTTCAGGTGAGGTATGAAGAGCCGCTCAGTAGCGTGCTTGGACTAGATGCAACAACCCTATGAGCGTTCGAGACAACTGATGATAGGTTCAACACCGTTTCACTCCATACATTGCTAGTAGGGGCCTACTGTATCTCGCTTCTGATGGCTTACCACCATGTAGCGGTGTATCCCTCAGCGTCCAAGGTACGGATTCTCTAGTCCTCCCTGTACAGCAACTCTTGTACGCCCCCAAAAGGATCCCGCATACCCTGACAACTAATACTCAGAGCTTGGGTTGACAAAGAACATAGTTAGAGTATGATGCCACCGAAACCCCCTATCCGCTGGTCTCCCAATGGCCGAAAACCCCTACGATCGAAAGCTCCCGTGATCGAGACGGACGAATAGTTACCCAAAGCCCACGAACACGAACCACTGGACCAAATTACTGTCATGAATGGGATCCTTTGTTAGTTGGCAAGCTATCCCTGGATCTCTGACACTCCACAGATCTCGGGCTTCGAAACGAGTGCAAGATGACTACGAGCGACGCAAAATCTCAAGTTCATAAGTTTTGCAAGAGATCCAGCGCCATTATGCGATGAAGGACTTCCTGAGAAGCGTAGGAAGTCAGTGGAAGGAACATGAGTCTTGCTTACAACGAACCCCCTGACAATACCACAACGCGAGGGCAAATACCGAGAACAAGCCTTGTCCTTTTCGCAAATATACCTGCGGACTTGAGGATATGGCACATGGTGCGATTTCTTGGCGATGTTGAGGAAGCCTCGATGGCTTGAATGACTTTCCCAGATTGGTGTGAGTCTGAAACTTCCCTCGACAACATATTCTCTGCTAACACAAAATCTCCTGGGCTTTAGGATCCCGACCGAAACCACCTAGTTCAAAAGTTTAACCCCCCTTCTGCGTTCCTTTCACCTCCGACCGAATACGATCCCTCCGGAGCGGAAAGCCCGCTTCCTACGTCTGCGAGAAAACCAAGAAGGATGCAAGCTACAAGCTTTGAGCAATTTTGAACCTCTGAACTGAAAACGGCTGTTCCTAGACCAATGCGTAAAATATACTTTGCTGCTGGGCCTAGGATGAGCTGGGTCAAGACACCTTGGATCCAACCATCCTTGACTACTTGATGCATAGATATCCCAGAGTATATCACAGGCAACTCCAGAAAAACACCTGCTTGAACTCTTAAGGGGGATGATGTGATACAGAGGGAAAGTCCCTGGGAATGGTAGACACCTTGGTTATAGTAGTTTGAAGTTGCTACCTATGAGAGTTAAGGGAGTATAAAGACGCTATAAGAAAGGAATGTAGGGCGGATACCACGTTTCCCTCCTCGATGGTGGCATAGGCTCGGCTATTCTCAGGCCCGTCCAGTCGAGGTTCACGTCTAAACCACTAGCCTAGCAGAAATGATTGGCTTTGCCAGGGCTTTTCTGTTAATAGCTCTAATTTACCGCCTCGGAACGCTGATGGTAACGAGGCAGAGTGGCATTGTGCTACAGAGTGATAGTGGAATGTAGCTAGGCGAGCCCCTGAACTGGGCCACCCCTTGCCTTGGCTCATGTGGTATCTTTTAACGGCCCTTGGTTTTGCTTTAAATATGACGACAAATGGTCAAGCCGTTGAACGCTTCATCTTTGCCATGATCCTAGAACCTGGAGAGGGGGGGATGGTCGGTACCTCGACCAGGAGAACCTCTGCCCGGCGTTCACGATCGTTCTCGTTCTCGTTCTCGTGGCTATCTCGTGTGAGTTGGTTCAGATAGGCTTTCGGGTTGAACTTCGTAAAGGAAGGTGTTCTTCGAAAGGCATTGGCCTGGATAGAATGATGGCACCTGTGGCACAGCCCGCGGATCTGCAGTGTCGATGGACTTGTCAATGTTAGTGAGTCTAACATCATATAGCACTCACCCCTCAGACGCTAGCTATCATGAGTTCTGGGCCAGGTAGCCAGTTGAACTCACATCCTGTTCGAGTATGGAGCTCGGATTGGCCTTTCAGTTGAGGCGCAGCCTGTGTCAGCATCAATCGCCGAAAGTCTTTCAAGGACAGGAAGTCCTATCCCAGAGCCTTCAACAGGACCTTTTCCCTTGGAGTCTCTTCTGATCCTGCCATGATGGCTTGGTAGAATGATCTTATACAGAAATCGATTCGAGGCTAATGTCGTACCGAAAACCGCGTTCTTTGCATGCGGTCAGCTCCCTGAGAGGGAAAGTCAATAGACACAAAATGGATTCGTCGAGGGAAGGGAGTGAGACGGCAGAGATTTCGAGTTTGTCGACAGGGGCCAGTGGCTCGAGTTATGTTCTGGTACTCGTCTGCACCGGAGGCGCGGATTTCTTGAGAAGGATCGAAGGGACGAAGGTAAGGGAAGGTTGAACAAATACTTTCGGGAGATCTCTGTAATATAGCAGCAGTCAGCGCTCACCCTGGGGGAGTACCAGACATTGTGTTCACAGCTTGGTTACAAAAGCCCAGATTCCACCCGCGAAATGACAAAGGCTCTGATCTTGGGCGTCCTGTGCTCCTGACGTGGACTTTATCGGAACGAACTCGAGCTCGGGGGGTATTTTCCGCCCGTTGTTGGTCGAAGAGGCATCACGCTTCCAAGGCACCTGGATGTTCTAGGTCATCGTATTTCTCTTCTTCAGCTCGGGCAGACCGTAGGAGAACTAAGGCAGCTGTTCAATGACTACAGCCATGCTCTCCGCGGCAGTCTGCAGCCAATCGGTCAGTTATGAGGCAACGAGGAACAGTGGAAGATAGACAGACCTAGTAGTAGCCGATGTGGCATGAGCACTTTGGACTTATTGGTGAAGATGTTCTCAAGAGTCGAGAGAAGAGGAACTCGGGGGCTGATGATAGAGCTCCTCCAGGGGGCTCTTCTTGCGGTAGTGGCCGAACCGACGCTGAAAAGAACTGAGCCTGCAAGCTTCAGGGGGCAAGGTGCGGTATAACCAGAAAGAACAGAAGGGTGACCGCTGTGTTCCCGAAGATAATTACATAATTTAACTCAAAACGGTAAAGAAGTTACAGTTCCGATAAGACATGTAATCTACATATGAATGGAGCGTCAGGCAAACACTGCCAGCTGCCGAAGCCACCCTCGGCTGCATTGCCATCTACGGCTTGGGCAGGAAAAATGTTGTTCCTATTAATATCAAACTGCAACGGCTTGCTCCCTTTGCCTTTGATTGTTTGATTTACTTGATTGCATTCTTCGTCGTCACTGCGACCTTTCCCTGCCCCGTCTTACCAGATTCATTTATTCATTGGTTATCCATATTTCTGGTCTTCATCTAGGCACCAATTCATCGCCGTGAACCGCATAGCCACCCGTCCAGATCCCTCGTCTTTATAATGCCGGATCATAACTCCAGGCGCCTTGTCTTACGTCCATAAGCGGCCTCCGTGAAGAACAATCTTTGAATACCAAAGGCGAGCTTACGCTGAGAGGCAGTGCAAATTGGTTGCCACGGGGTGCAATGACGTTTCACAATCTTGGCTGACTCGTTTTGCAGTGTCTCGGCGCCAAGAAGCCAGGCAAAACCATGATGACGGAGACGGTAACACTCGGTCATACCATCAAGGATGTCGATCATTCAGCCTTCCTGGGCGTCAGTCGATCAGCCCCCAAGGAACAAGATCTCCGGTCGATCTTCTAGAAGCGCTCCGTATGTCCCCATCCGTCCCCTGCTGTTTATATATTCTGACCGGTTTCCTTCAAGTAGGCTCTAGTGTCAATCTGACAAGACGTTGAACAACCCGACTCCATCATGACGCATCCGTACTCTCGAACGATGCTCAAGGCCTTGTACCTCGCTGGCCTTCTCTACGGAGCCACTATGGCTCAGGATGATCTCCCCCAGACCATCGTCGGATGCGACTACCTCGATTGCCCGTTTGGCGACGGTACTCCCAGTACCAGTGGGCCAACTGCACCCTAGCAGACAAGGACTACACAGCTGTTGGCTTCTCGCGGATACCCCTAAGCTCCAACTCCTCCTGGCCCGGCCTCTCGTGGCTTTACGGCGCCGAGCAGGGCAGTTCCGCCTCGCCCACGTTGGAAAAGAACTTTTATCTGGGCGCTCCGCCCGAGACTAACTTCTCGGGTATGACAGCGTGTGCCATTTTCTTCCGGAACGTGAGTAGCGTGGTCAGCTTTCAAGGCTCTAGTAGGACGGCGCAGGGTACTTGCGAGGATGCCATGTCGAAAGACTGCGTGGCAGCTCTGAACAAGCAGGCTGCTGCTGTTGATGTTGAAGGCCTCTCAGCCAAGGACGCTTGTTCCAAAGTTAAGGATGAGTTGCTGGAGACGATAGACCCTGATTGCTATTCATGGGCCAGGGATAGAGATTGGAAGAACATCACTGCCGTGCGTGAGTGCTTCAACAGTAACTATCACCACGCTCATATGCTAACAACCTCACAAGCTTTATCAGGACCAGACGCCCCCAAACCTATCTCTCGCGAGGAAAACTCTACTTCCAACTGCTGGCCAGTCTCCCCCAAGAACTACAGCCTCACAAAGGTCGAATCATACGTGGTGGATCGAACCAGTCCTATCCTACTGGAAACCTCTCGATGCCTTTCGACCAAGAAACGATCGTCCCCCATATTTCAAGAACCACCATGTTCGATACCTGTATCACCCTGACCAGCCTCACCCTCCTGCGCCTGCTCCTGAGACTCGCCAATCTTATATTTCCTCACACGCGGCCGAACAGATATGTACCCGTCATCGTAGACGGGTTCTTGGAAACGCAGGTCAATGGCGCATCGGAGCACGGCGCGGCGATAGTCCCTGACGTCGACCTTTTTAAAAACCTCAATAATGATGTCCCTCTTCCATTCGGGAGCCCAGATGAGGTAGGAGACGGGGAAGGGGACGTCGTCCTGGTGGTCTTGGGCGTATGTCCGAAAGACGACGTCTCTCCAAGTCTCGTTGAGGTTTCTGAATGTCATGGTGGGGATCTGAGATGCAGTAGATAGCCTGGCTTGGGAAATGCGTAGGAATCAGGATGGACAAGAGCCTGCTGTCAGTCGTTGTGCTGTGTTGGGCGAAACAGCAACACGTCATTTGATCGACATTGGCATTCTCCAATGGTAGAGTGGCCCACCCCTGCTCGTGACCAGCATGACATGGATCCCAGGACGAGAGAAGCTTTTACCCTCAAGAGCTTTACGTCAGAAAGGGTGGTAGACGAGAGATGCATCAATTGAAACCCCCAGAAGTCCTACACAAGGGTGTACCTCCCAGTCGACAACAGGATGAACCTCCACATCCCCCTCGCCATGCCTCGCTTCCACGTCAAAGGTGGCTCGTCGACGACCCATCTCTGGACCCTGGGTTGAAGCCTTGCTCATGTACAGAGCCATGACGCTTCCAGCCGCCGAGCGTTTCATGAGACTGTTCTCCATGCCGGGATTGTTAGGCATGACTTCTCTCGTAGCCTCTTCACCCATCGTCGAGAGCATCGAGCCGATGATAAGCATTCGGCTATGGTTGTGATTTGCAAAGTCTTTTCCAAGTTCTTTGTATGCATCTTGCTCTGAAGACTCTGTAGTTGAGTCTAATCTAGGCGTGTTGTTAACCAAGGCCCACGCCCACAAGCCCCCTTGCTCCATGACCCTGTCGATGATCCATGATTGACGATATCTCCCATCCGGAGTAGGATCCAGGGCAAACATTCCCGCTCGGTTCTCAACATGCAGGCCTGGCGGAAACTCGTCGACAGACTCAATCATGCCGTCCAAGTCGCTGCGTCTATTCCAATACCGGTTCGAGGTGGAGTTCAAGATCGAATCCGCCGATTCTTTTTCGCCCCGAGAGACCAAAGATTCTATAATCTTAAACAAGAGGTGCGTCGTGGCCAGCCTAACAGTTTCTCCACTGGGCTTGGAATGCCCCGTGCCTGTGCGGAGTTGTTGCCAGGAGTGTGCGTGCTTGATCTGCAAAGACTCAAGACTTATGAAGCGATCTCTCTTCCAGAAGTGACCAAGGATCGAAAGGCCATTTTCAGACAGGTCGACGGTAGAACCCACGTTTTCCATGGAAAACGCACCAAAGGGATTCCACTCGTTGGCTTGTAGTAACGCAGTCTTGAAGGAGTGGCTGTGAACCCAAGAGAACTCTCCCTCGTGCTGTGAAGGTACTAATTGCAAAGTTAGCAAAGCCTTTTCTACACGAGTAGTGTATCTCACCTAGAGGCAGATGGCTCGGCACTATATAAAACTCGGGAACAAGCAACGAAAAGTCGTTGTTGATGACAGAAAGAGCAATGACGCATGATTTCAAGCTGTCCTGTGTCTTTTCGAGCTCGATGGTGTTGAATCGAACATGATAGCCGCACATGTTGGCTACAATGGCAAGCTTGTCAGGCACCCTCAGGAGGCCGCGGAGCTTGAGGTATGTCAGAGCTACTGCGGCATTGTAGGTTCTCCTGGGCTTGTTGTTTCCGGCAAACATTGTCGTGACTTGTTCTGGCTCCCCGGGATGGAAGCATTCGATTCTTTTTAGCATCAGTTCAAAATCCGTCATCTCGTCCTGTCGTCCCTGTTGACTGGTTCCAGGGGCGTTGGGATCTTGTCACACGACGAAACCTGGTCTGGCTTCTGTATACCGTTCTGCCACTAGGTACCGTATGAATGGCGTACAGACTCGGAAACAGATCTGCATCGCATCGAGGCGGATGGCCAGTTCGCTTCGAGACCATTCATGGCAGACCAACATCCAGCGACTGACATGGATCCCTTCGGGCCGAGGGAAAAGAAGCAACATGTTCCCGCTGGAGGCGAAAGCTTCCTGCAAGATCCAGGCGCGAGTATTCCATCTGTCGTTGGCCACCTTGCTCAGAGCTTCGTACATGGCGCTGCGATGAGGCAGACGGCATTCAGGGGGTGGAGCTTGACCACGGCGGAAATTGTCACACCTCTTTACTTGAGATAAGATAGACATTGTCCATGGCTTGGATGGCGAGCTCTTGTTCTTCGGGGTTGTTTTGCTCAATGCACTCCTGTGTTGACGGATAATATTAGTATGTGACCTGTAGTACACGCATATTTAGACACAAACCTGGTCAATCCAGATCATGCGAAATCCGTTCTCGCGGGCAAAGGTCACGACCCGGTCAATGGTGCTCTTTGCCGCCCGCATGTCTCGAACGCTGCCGTCCTCCTCAACCACCTTGTAGGGGCCTTCTTCATCGTTACTACTGTTGGCTGCCACCGCAGACCACCAGTAGGACACGGCGACAAAGTGATCACACCTGCTAACTTCGTCGGAACCGGCCTTGTTCACTCTTCGGATCCGAAACTTGGTAATCTTCCCTTCGTTTGGGAAGAGAAGAATGTGCTGGCAAGTCTTGCACGAGTGCTCTCTGACGTGAACGCACGGGTTGGCATGCTTGTGCAGTTCGGCTTCACGGTCCTCGATCCTTTCTGTGGGAGTGTTGGACATGTGTTTCTCACAGACATGACCCGCCGGGAGGGGTAATGGTTCTTGACAAGGCTGGCACTGTCCAACAAGGGGAGTTTCTCGCCGAGGCTCGTGATCATGGCCATCGTCGAATGTCAGGAAGCGAAGGCTATCGGCCCAACTCGACGTGTGGACGCGGGTCATGCGCTGGCCAATAATGGCCGCAACATTTTCTTTGAGCTTGTACCGTGTGCAACTGGGAACTTGTCGAGGCTCATTCGGAAGTACTTCCCGAGTGTCGTCAACATTTTGTAGGTGACGTTGCTGCCAACTGAGGTGGTCTCGAAGAGGCAGACAAGGCGACCTGATGACACGTTAAAATAAAGGCAGCTAAATCTGTAAGAACACAGACTCGCAAAACAATTGCCGATTCTAGCCAAGGCAGATTTTGGATAATGCACAAGTGATGGGGAGGCCAAGCTGTTTGTGCACCAACAAAACTCACCTCATGACAACACAGCCTCCTCAAAAGAATTGCGACCCATCCTACCACATCATACTTGCAGTCAGGCGTCAAAAAAGGCAAAACCGGTGAGTTCATGACAGCCTGAAACATCCCTGCTATTGGATGCGCCTCGTTCTGCTTGTTCTGCAAGTAACCACACTGCTGACGCTAAGACATGCAGCTGCAGAGTCAGCCTCAGCTGCCTAGAGCCTGCTGGCAATCCCCTCCTTGACCCCGTCGAGTTCTCTTATTTAACTTGTCCCTGCGGCACGAGACCAAACTTCCTCGATCAAACCTCGCCCTGCGTCATGAGAGCTGGCAGTAACTACGGCATGGCTGTCCCCCGTCGTATGCCCCCCATGCCAAGGGGGTTTCCGGGCACAAACGAGGACGAAAGCGATGACGACCTTGGAAGCATCAACAGCACAGTTCAAGTCGGCATGACGGCCGAGACCAGGGATCTCTACAGAAAAGACTGCGACGATCCCTGGCAAGAATGGGCTCCCGAGGACATTGGCGTCAGCGCCAACTCAGCCGCTGCAGCTGCCAAGTTCGCCCTCATCATCCGCCGCCAGAAGCACCGTGACGACAATGGCGAGCCCGCCCTCGCTCTGTACTCCATCACGGTGCAGAGCCCGCTGATCAAGAAGCAGCTGGGCTCCGTGTTTGATGGGTACAAGGGCATCAACACGAACCTGAGGAAGCTCGACTTCAAGGCTCCCTTCCATGAGTTCTTCTACCGGTGGGAAGAGTTTGTGCAGGCTATGCCGGCTGAGGGCGAGGAGAATGAGGTCGCGAGGAGTCACTATAAGCTTCTTTTCGACACCATCTCCAAGGAGATGACGCCTCACATCGAGCAGGTGTCTGACCTAGTAAAGAACAATGTCATCTCTTTCCAGTATGTCTGGGCTCTCTTTGAGCCTGGCATCGAGGTCTATACCAGAGTCGATGGCCATGACCGCATCCTCATCCTTCTCCATGGCGAGTATCAAAAGACCGACTGCGGCATTATCTACAACCTCGCGTGTCGCTACGTCGACACAGACGGAGAGCGCTTTGGATACAGGAACATCGAGATCGTCATCCAACCTTTTGGGAACTTGAAGCCTATCCTGGAGCTCGATGTTATCCCCAGCCGTCTGCAGCCAAACATTGAGGCCATCCGGGAGCAGCTGGTAGAACGTGGCCGCAGCTTCGAAGCGGTGAAGGGAGTTCACCACAGATCATACACTGGTGTTTACGAGCGAGCGAACCCCCCCGTCGGACATCCAAAGAAACAACATGTGAGCATATCCAACCTGTCTGTTCTGTAGCAGAGACTAATCAGCCCTCAAGGTGGTCGAAGAAAGGATCGTCATCGACGGCAGCATGTTCTCCAAGTACGTTGACGAGCGCCAAGGACGAATGCCACCGCTCATCCCCCTCGATGAGTCGCCACACGGGGCCAATTCAGACATTGAGAAGAGTCTGGATCCTCAGATCCGTGATCAAATGGGTACCCGACTACCGCCTCAGCCGCAAGCGTATATGATGAGACCAGGCGCCCCCAGGGGACGATACGCTGCCCCTATGATGCCTGTTCCAACCATGGACACCGGATCGAGGCCAGTTGCACCAGAGGATGAGAATCTCCCTGAAAAGTACTACCATCTGTGCACACACGTAGTCAGGGGGTTCTGCCTCAAGGCAAAGGATTGGGGTGAGTGTTTTGCGTCGCTGTTGCAAGTGTAAATGCTGACTGGGATATAGGATATCTCGACATCAACCTCATCCAGGACATTGTTTGGAGCAATACTGCTTTTGACCAGCTTGTTCTGCCGCACGACTACAAGCGCATTATCCGGGCATTCGTCCATGCTCAGATCTCTGGGTTGGATGACTTTGACGATGTGATTAAAGGAAAAGGTAAGTATGGGCTCTCGGCGAAGAGAGATTCTGACCTCTAACATATGAATAGGACGGGGCATCATCATGCTTCTGAGTGGAGAGCCTGGAACTGGAAAGACTCTCACCTCAGAGTCAGGTTCGTATCTATGTAGTCCCTCGTCTTCTCCACGATACTTACATCTCCCGCAGTCGCCGAAACCATGCACAAGCCCCTATACGGCATGAGCGCTGGCGAACTCGGCGACGAAGCCGGCGAAGTCGAAGAGAACCTGAACCGCGTCCTCGAACTGTCGACAAAATGGCGAGCCGTCCTCCTCGTGGACGAATGCGACGTATTCCTCGAGCGCCGCTCATCATCAGACCTACAGCGTAACAAGCTAGTCGCCATCTTCCTCCGTCTGCTCGAGTACTACCAGGGAGTCATGTTCCTCACCACCAACAGAGTCTCATCCTTTGACCCTGCCTTTGAGTCGCGAATTCACCTAACGATCCACTACCCCAAGCTAGATGTTAATAGCAGGCTGCACGTGTGGAAGACTTTTGTGAAGCTCGAGACCGGGGGCGTCACCGAGTCTGAGCTTGGGGAACTCGCCAAGCAGGAGCTCAACGGGCGACAGATCAAGAACGTGGTCAAGACGGCGCGGCTGCTCGCGTCTGAGGAGGGGATTCCCCTTTGTTCGAGTCACATCAACACGGTGTTGCGAATCAAGAGGGGGGATATCGAGAGGGACTAAGTGCTTGTGCCGGAATGCCGAAGCCGGAATGTCGAAGGATGTCATGATTTCCTGCAAGTTGAATTTCAAAGAGGTATATAGCGTTTCATACACCGCTTCAGTTTTCCAGAACGGTCGCTACAAGCCAAGCACCTATTCCAAAAAGCGGTGTTGATATTTGGACCGAGCTCAGTCTCCTGCTGAAGCAACTAACTAGTCACATCTTTAACAGCACGAGGGCCTTTTCCGGGCTGCTAGCATACATTGTGAAAGATTGATTAATAGAGAACAGGGGACTTGCTAGGGATAATGGCTCCGTTCGGACCAGCGTTTATATCAAAGTGCATGGCCGGCATATCCAGGATTTTCAAGCCGAGAGAGTGTGTAAAGCTAGATATGAGAACGTGATTGACGTAGGCACTGTCGGCCCCGGTCCGTGCATGACGTGTCCGGCCGGTCGGGACCCCGAATAGACAGCGCCGAACCCGCCCTCTTTCGGCGTCCGGACTTCACGGGCGCCAGGCGGGATTGACATACTGCGCCACCTCCAAATGCCTGGCAGCTACTCCCGCGGCTTTTGTGGCAACGCTAATGAGTGTCGATACGAAAGCGCCTATCATATTTAGTGACCCGTATTCAAGTCTCGCAATCGGGACTCCGCGGCTCCCGAAACCATCCAGCACAGACAACTCATATACTTCTATTCTATAAGAACCTCACAGCCCAAAGGCAAACACACGTTAATCATCTCCAAGTTATCTCCAGCAAGATCGGTTACAAACGCAATTCTCAACTTCCTTGTCTCCTTGGTCTCCAACGCTACACGTTCACTGCAGGCACCATGCAGTCCAGTTCAGGATCGCGAGTCCTCCGTACCTTGGGCCGAGTGTAAGTCTGTAGAACCTCGTGGACAGATCTATATCTGACTTTCTTGCTCGAAGCGAACGCTACCAGTCCGCCCTGCACTTGTTGGATCTCTACCCTAGCACCATCTTGACCTACCACTACAGAATCCCACATCATCTCATCACAACCCCTACGGGTCAACCGTGTCTTGAAGAATTCTGGGAGCGTGCAGTTGCCCGAAACATCATTCGGCATCCTTTGATGCAGGTTGGCCAGGTTAATGAAGATTCCGCGGAGCCAGCATGGGTTCGGCTCGATACTCTCGACCTATCTCGGCATATTTCCTGGAGACTAGTCAGCTCCTCGGAAGACTACCCTACAATTCGCGAGAAGATACTTCACGAGCAGCTCAGGATGAAATTCGTTGACCTTGAAACTCGCCCTGGCTGGAGGATGGTGGTACTAAAGCGAGAATCTGACGATCTAATGGAAGCGATCCTGGCTTGGAATCATCCCCATTTCGACGGAACTGGCGCAAAGATATTTCACGAAACCATGCTCGAGACTCTAAACCATGCCGAGGGAGACTCCGGCCTTCCAATTGTTGGCAACCACATTCTAGAGACAGTGGTCAACAAACAAAACCTCCCACCGCCTCAAGAGACTGCGGGTAGCTACTCTACTTCCTTTGGCTACATGGCCGATACGATCTGGGAAGACGTAAAACCAAGGCTATTTGGCTGGGCATCTACACCTCCCACTATCTGGCCACCTATCTGTCCGAAGCCTTACGAAACCAGGTTTCGAATCTTGGTCATTGACGACCAGATGCTCCAGGGTGTGCTCGCGGCTTGTCGAGCGCACAAGACGACTCTGACAGGTCTCCTGCACGCCATCGCCGTCATCAGCCTCACTCCACACGCTCCCAAAGAGGTCTTGGAAGTAACAGGCAGCACGCCGCTCAACTTGCGGCGGTTCATCCCGGCGCGATCGGCAGCGTTCCCTGATCTTGAGCCTGACAGGACAGCCAGCTGCTGCGTGACTTCAACCGAACACAAGTTCAACAAAGAGTTGTTGGACCAGATTCGCGATCGGATCAAGACTGCCGCGGTTGATTCCAAGTTCGCAACTTGCGCAGACATCCTGTGGGATGTGGCGACGAGAGTGCGGGAGGAGCTTCGGGAGAAGCTCAGCCAAGGCCTCAAGAACGACTCGGTTGGCATGATGGGCATCATCGCGGACTGGAGAGAGTACGCAAAGGAAGCACAGCGAAAACCGCGGGCGGCCACTTGGCTCGTCACCAACTTGGGAGTCCTCGACGGAGAGAATGGCTCAGACCAGCTGGTCGAGAGATGGTCGATTCAGAGGGCAGACTTCTTGCTGAGCGCCGACGTTGCCGGCCCAGCGCTTAGTATCTGCCCCGTCGCTGTCAAGGGCCGGGATCTGACCATCAATATTGGCTGGCAGGGAGGTGTCGTTGATGACGAATTGGGAGAGCAGCTTGTGGGGGATATAGAGAAGTGCTTTCAGGATGTGGCGGCGACGCGATAGTTTGCCACTGGAGGTTGAATATAACTAATACATCCTATATCGAACCATTTATTATCGGACTCGGTGCTCCTTTGGGTTGGCTGTAGAATGCCCTGTCAGGAGATGTTTGGCAACCCCAGATGGGAATACTGCCTATGGACGCAAGAAGTACACAGGGTAACATCAAGAAGATAAAGAATCCTGCCTCGACCCCCTGTCCAGACGGCAAATCCCGCTCTCTCCTCGACAGCCCAGTGAGGCTCCATCGATCTAAGACACTCATGGTAGGTGCAACGACCCTTCGGGGCACAGACGGGGATCTCCCATGTCGAGTCAGGGGGAGGGCCTTGAATCGTCGGCACTCTGGATCCCCGCTTTAGGAGGCCCTGGGTACTTGGCAGCAAGGATCGGAAGGCTACAGTCCTGTGCAAAAGT
>SSHR01000734.1:0-17373 GCA_006518225.1 Fusarium neocosmosporiellum | reverse complement strand
GAAGCTGAGAGCACAAAAGCTTTGTAGACTGGGATGGATGAACAGGCACGAAGGCAACGACCCAGCCTTCGCGACAAGAGGCTCGGAGTGGCCAGCTTCACTGAAAAAAATCCGTTTACGAGCACGCCCCAGCAGAGCTCCCCATCTCTAGCGCCACCCCCAAGCCCCATCTCAAATAAAAATTTCGAATCCAAAACAATTCTCTTTTTTTCTCTTTCTCTTCTTCTTCACCCGCCCCCTCGCTCAATAAATCGCCATTCGAAGCTTACAAACAGAGACACTGCAGTCGCAGCGTCTCCCCTTCACATTGGCTTTGGGAGAAAGTCCCCGGACGTCTCCGTCTCGACGGAGCCTGCGGAAACGCGCCGCCATAGAAGCACAGCGGCTGACCTCTGCACCCAGGCCCTCTCCCTGCGCCGGCCCTGCCCTCCGCTACATCTTCCCGTATAGCGACTTGATACTCACGCTGAACCAAGCTCCCGGTCCCTTTGGATGAAGATATGAGTCCGCTGCCGGGCTGAGGGGTTCTTCTTGGGTTGACGGGCGCTGAAAGGTGGATGGTTGGCAGACGTCGGTCGCTCGCGAGTGTGGCATCGGATGCTGAGGACTTGTTGTCGAGGTTGATAGGTATGCGATTGCTCAGCGAAAGCCGAGTTACTCAACGGGGCTCATTCTTGATGCGAGGGGGGGCGGTCCATCCCGTCGACGCTTGGGCGATGGTTTCTTACCCTCCTTTTTTACACTCTAAACTTCGTTGGAAGTTCCTCTTGAGGTTGAAGCCGGAGCCTGAGTCGAGATGGGTTGAAGTTTTCGTGATGATGACCAATATTAGAGTCAAGCACCGAGGCAGGAAAAATCCTGCCACTGTGGACCATCAAACATATGTCAACTGAAAAACTTCAACCTGCTCGACTTTGGTCGACTGGATGTCAAGATAGAGAGTGTAGTGGTGGCCTTGGCTGCGACAGCAAGCCGTCACCCGGTGATTCTAAACCTACTGTGATACCTTGGTCTGACGTTAGATGTTTGTTCCCCTCAAGATCACCAACAGGGACCAAAGCTGTGTCTGTCAGGTCAGCCTCCCGTCTGGATTGGCTGTCGCTCAGACCCCTGCATTGTGATGTTACCGGCTTGCCTCGATTCCGGGGTCAAGATTTGTTGAACCCTTTCCAATGTCAGGGGCCACCCTTTCGGTCAATCACACCTCGTCGCGATAGCTCGACTTTGTATACTTCCAATCAAACGGAACTCGCTCAAGCAGACACGAGGATTAGGAGCACAACAGTAGTAGAGGACAACGTACCTGCATGAGCTGACTCCCTCATGACCAATATCACGATACAGAGGGGTCCAGCCTCGAGCTGTGACTGGTTATGATGGTGATGCAGTCACTCAATTAAGCGACAGCCGGCTTGTGAGGTTATCCCAACCAACAAGTTCAACCAGCCGTCACAGACAATGAAAGGCCGGCAAAATGCCACCGCGCCTCTTTTGCCCAACCACATTCCTCGCGATCCTCTAGCCCATCTCCCGATACGGCGAATCCATGCTCCTGTATGGTCCACGGCTGCCCATGTCACACCAGCCCGTCTCAACGCCACACCTTTCCCCAAGCGAGACGAATCCTCCAATCGTCGGGCCGCGCGACATCATGACCAGAAAAGCCCCCGGCGGCATGGGGACTCCCTTTCCCTTCTCTCCCGCGTATACGGATGTATGTTAGATGCAGCCTTTCCGGTAGGGCACGGACGACGGTGATACTCTTACGGCGCGGGAGAGAGGGAGAAAGGGAAAGTCTTGGGAGTGGAGGCGGAGCAGCATTGGCGAGGGACTTGGCAGATGAGGAGTGACGAGGCCTTGCCTGTGATGAGACGGAGGGGGGATTCGATTCGTAGAGTTTTTGTTTTCGTTCTTGAATCCATTCTTTTACGAGGTAGAATCCCCCCCAAACGTCATCTCCTTCTTGTCCGTCTTCTTGGTTGTCTTGGATTACGTGCATGGATTCTCGTTACACTGAGATTGCTCCAGCACTCCTTTCATTTATACCAGCATCGAATCCTTCCGGAACATCGCGTCTCTTTCTCTTCAACTTTACCTTATTCTATCCTTGAAAGCATTCACTGTCGATTTACGTCTTCCACTCGCGCCCTAGAATCCATTGCCCACCATGCGTTTCCTCTTCTTTGCGACCCTCGTCACCTCCGCCCTGGCGATCGACTCCCTCACCGAGCTTATGGACCAGCTCCCCAAGTGCTCCATCGAATGCCTTACCAACGCCCTCTCTGAGCAGGGCTGCTCCCTCACCGACGTCCAATGCGCGTGCTCCAACGTCCAGGCCATCGTCGAGAGTGCTTCACCATGCCTCATCATCGCCGGCTGTGACCTTGATGAACTATCCAGTACGTCAACCTCCATCCTCCGCACCCAGAGGATCGCTTCTTCCAGGGATATCGTATGGCTAACTCTCTCCTTGCAGAAGCATCATCCTCCGTTGCAGACATCTGCGCCGGTCAAACCACCGGCACCCCTACCCCAGCCGCACCATCATCCCCAACTTCCTCCACCGCCGACACCGTCGAGACGAACGGCCAGCCTTCCACCTTTCGCCAGGGATCCATGTGGACGGGAGCACTTGCCGCAGCAGCAGTGGCTCTCCTGTGATTGATGCTCGAGGATCGGATATTGAGAGGGACAGATTGTGCAACTTGCATTTCAATGGCGTAGTTGGGCTTGGCTATCATCATTCCTCGCGGGTCGGGTCGAGTCTTTTTTTCTATCATTGTATTATCAAAGAGGCAAGCCTTGGTTGCTCCGAGCACACCAAGATGGTCTATACATCCATGATAAGCAACCCATTAATACAGTCACGGTTCACACCAATATCCCAGTCCTCCCCAGGTCACATTACCTGTCCAGAGGATATCGGTATTCCTGTCCATCTAAAACGCCAATCCCAGAGACGAGTAGGCCTTCTCGCTCTCTAATGTCCTTGTAGAAATATTCCTCCTCTTCTTCCCTCTCTAGTCTCGTCTTGCTCTATCCTCTTTTCTTTTGCGGAAAAGCTTCCATTAAGGGGTGAACTGGCCCAAAGCGCCGTTGTCTCCGCCATCAAACTCCTCCTGCAACCTGTCAAGCTCGTGGAAGTGTCCTGCGAGCTCCATTCCCTTGCGTCGCTGTGCCTCAACACGTCGCCAGTCCCATTTGCCTGGCACGTTCAGATCCACGTCCGAGAGATCGACCGAAAGATCGCCGAGGTGCTGCTCGCCGGTGGTCCAACCGCCCGGCCGTTCCGGAAGCAGTCCAGCCGCACCTCCAAGCACAATAGCCGGGTGCACGGTAAAGCGGCCGAGCTTGATAACATACTTGCTGATGGCCGTCGCATAGATCTTCTTCTCCCAACCACCAGCCGGATCCTGCGCTCCCCGTGTAGCAGTCTTCATGAAGCGAGGGTCCAGCCACGACTTGGGCCGGGCAGTCCCCTTGGGCACATAGTGTGTCACGATGTAGAGCCATTTTCGATCCCAGCTCAGAATACGGCTCCACATCTCGTAGTTCTTGTAAGCGGGGATCTCGCGTTTGAAGCTGCACTCCACGGCGCCGAGCATGATGCCAATGGAGCCCTTGATGGGCTGGTCGGTCTTGGGGTCGAGAACGATCTTGTTCTGGGCGTTGCGGGAGAGGACGGCGAGGGACTCGCGGAGGAGGTAAGAGATGAGGTGTGTTCGGGAGATATCGAGGTCAGCAAAGTAGGTCGAGTTGGACTTGTGGAGGTTGTAGTCGATCTCGAGAAGGGGCGCATGGCTCGACGAGATGATGGGCTTGAAGAGGGCATCGGGACCGAGTTTCGGGGACTTGCGCAGCAGAGTGTGGTAAATGAAGGAGTAGAAGACGCGATACTAAAACTTGTCAGCGCAGTTAAAGGGGCAATCAAGTAGGAAACACTCACAGTCCAGGCAAGGGGCATAGTCTTCCAGTTAAAGATGACAAAGAACATCAACAGGATCCTCGACGTGCGACCAGGGCCTGTGAGAAAGGCCTTGATCATGGGGATCCAGTTCACGCGATAGGCGGCATATCCAGCAACCGAGCCCAGAGCAATGGGCGCAGCTAAGGAGCCGGCGAGCGAGAGCCCATGGATCTTCTTCGCCGCAGAAGCCATGGTGTTGAAGTTGAGTCGAAGAGCAGCACGCGACGAGGGGAGGGACGTGTCTCACGCAACACCAGGGGTTGTCCCTCGGTATTTATACCAGACTGGGGAGCAAAGATGCCAGAATATCCGTGCGACAAGAAATTATAGACAGTTAATTACAATCGTGCCCCTGCGCGCGTCGCAAACGCGTTCCCCTTTAATGCTGAGCTGAAAGGGAACCGAGGCACCAGGTCTGTGGAGACTCGGCCGAGATCCACATGTCATTGGAGCTGGGGAAGTGTTGGGAAACGGGGTTTATGCTTAAGAGGGAAGGAGATGGCAAAGTCCGATCGAAATAACGAACCTAGGTATCACGAGGGTCGTTTATCTGAAATCAAGAGTTGAAGAATCTTGCCAAACTCGAGACCTGTTAGTGACAACTGGCAAAAAGAAGACTCACAAAATTGGGTAAATCTTCAAAAAGAAAGGACATTTGGTGGACTCAAACCACCTCTGATGGACGAACAGGGAATCGAACCCTGGACCACTCCCAGATGATTCGGACGAATTATGCTAAGGGAGTATTATACCACTAAACCATTCGCCCTGTTATTGTTGAATACCGGTGCGTTATTGTTTACTATGCAGCCCTGGAAAATGAGGCACTGCGTTTCCGACTTCTTTCGCAACCTTACCCTACGGTTGAGTCCTTGTCTACCAGGACAATACTCTGTCGCCGTGAGAGGGCATCGACGTGCACTAGGGCTATAGAAGCATTTATTGGAGACTTGTAAACCTCTGTTTCTGGTCTTGATGCTGTTCTTTAGTTTTATTTTCCGTATTCTATCCTGTTCTTTACAATGACTTCTCAACCTCCTCGACAGCATCCAACACGGGCTTCCAGTGGGCCCACTCGGCATCACCTCCGGGGATTCCCCCAAACAACGGCAGCCTAGTGCCGTCAATGTCACCAAACCCTCTAAGCCTGCTAACAGCCTCTGTGATACCAACAGTGCCGTACTTGACCACAATCTCCTCCATGGAGCTGACCTTGAACTGCAGAAGCCGCCTCTCCTGCTGCTCAGCCTCGGTGGGCTGGGTCTTGGTTGACAGCTCATACAGACGCACTAGCGTCTTGGGGAAGAAGCCCGCGGATCCATCGATGGCGCCCGCGAAGCCTACTGAAACCACGGGGAACAGCTGCTGGCCCAGGCCAGTGAAGGGGTGGAAGTGGTCGTAGTCGATGGACGGGTTGGAGCCGACCTGGATGTGTGTCGACACGTCGCCGTGAGAGAGCTTGCAGCCCACAATGTTGGGGTGCTTGGCGAGGGTCACGTAGGTCGAGGGGGTGACCTTGACGTTGTTGGATACACCGGGATAGTGGTAGCTGAAGAGCGGTTAGTTTGCGTTAATCATGATGGTGTTGAGAGGGGACTTGCATCATGACAGGGATGGGGCTCTGGTCAGCCACGGCTGTAAACCACCGGATGATGCCCTCCTGCGTCGTCACGGCGGCATTGTATCCAGGAGCAAGACACAGTCCCCACTGAGAACCCGACTTTTGAGCATCCTTGAGTTGCTCGACCGTCTCCTCGATGCTGTTGGTCGCCGTGCCAGCAATGATGGGGTAGTCCTTGAACCCCTCCTTCTCCAGCGCCGCCTTGATCCCGCTCAGAATCTGGTGACGATCCCTGGGGTGCAGGTGAACGGCCTCGCCTGTGCTGCCGAGGACGACCAGGCCTCGGATGCCGTTCTTGGCCAGGTAGACGGCGTGAGCTGCCTGCGTCTCAATGTCCACAGGCGGGATGACCGAGTTGTAGTTGGCGGCCTTCTTGGAGGCGAAAAAGGTAGGGACGGGCACGTAGATGCCCTTGGGCGGAGGAGCAGCCATGATGAACGGAGAAAAAGCGTTTCGCTACGTGATGAACTGGAAAGCAAAGAAACAGCAGCAGCAAGAGAGTTGCACGAGGGACTTATCGTGAGGGGTTGACATGATGTATTATAAGCACGTATTGCCGTGCAGAACGAGTTTGGAACAAGCCGAAGGCCGGCGGGTTCGGTCCCTCGGGCTATCTCTCAGCGATCCTACGCGACTAATGAGTGGTTGCTTCTGATGTAATCGGCAGAAGGGGTAGCGGTCGACCTATCGAGTTGCTGATGGCTTAACCATCCCCCAAAGCTGGTGGAACCCTTGCCCCTCTTTCTTGAAGCACTTGATGAATGAGAGCAATTCCTAGTGCCAATTGCTTCAGTCTTGCAGACTCCTTTAACCGATCGACGGCGGATACGTAAAATGCCCGCGGAAAAGAACCCGAACCGATTCGTGACCCGATGCCGGACCGGGTGTGAAGCCAATTGCGTTTCTGCGTTAGTAAATTGAGGAGTTTGGGGTACGGAATATGGTTAATAAGGATGGATGCCTCCACTATAGAACTGAAAGGGAAATAGACCTGGTCAGTGCGAAGCATAAGATGGATATAATAGGTAGACAAGTTGAGCAACGACTGCTCAGACCAAGTCTAATTTGCTGTTTAACTCGATGTACCTGCCATAACTCCATTGACTCTAAAGCATCTACTATGTATTACAGAATTCGACGAGGCCTAAAAGCCTGGGTGCCTCCTTTGCCAGACGTCAGTTATTTACCTCAGATATCGGGCATAGTCAATCTCACTTGGTTCAACTCGAGATCATAATGGCTTAAATTGAATGGCTTTTTTAAGGACCCGGACCACATCTTCTAGAGTTATCGCTCTATCCAATTTCTTGGCTTCGCCGTTCTCGACGATGCCTTCTGAGATCCAAACGGTCTATATGTTTTTATTCTACTCCGAAACTCCATCTGAGATCTGATTTCAAGTCAACGCCTTTGAGCTATCTTTCCTCTCCTCTCTTCTTTTTTTTTTATCGGATAACCTGGGTTCCCTCTGCTGGCTCAAGCACCTTCCATTGGCAGGCCAGATCCTTCTTCTCGTTGTGCTGCCTCAACTTGGCAATGATCTTGTTGGCAATCGTCTCAAAGTTGTGCGTGGCCAGAGCTAGGATGGTTGGGCCAGCGCCTGACAGACACACGCCGAGGAAGCCCGGCTCGGTCTTGGGAGACATGGACTCGACGATCTCGGTGAGGCCGGGGATGAGGGTCTGGCGGTAGGGCTGGTGGATCTTGTCCTGCATGGCGAGGTGGATGAGCTCGGGGTCGGGGGGAGACTGGCCCAGGGCGACGGGCAGAAGAGCGATTCGTTGGAGGTTGAAGGTCTGTAAGAGGGGGGGTCAGCTGGCTGGGACGAAGCATCGTGAAACATGTTGCCAAACGTACCACATCGGGACGGGAGTACTTTTCAGGTAGCACACTTCGCGCAGCGTGCGTGGCGACCTGGAAGTCGGGGATGATGGCGACGGCCTTGATCTCCTTGGCCCAGGGGAACTTGATGTGGTGGCCGATGCCGTGAGGAGGGTTCGGGGGCTTCTTGCCCGTGTCCTCGCCGCCGGCTGGAGCGGGGAGCACCTCACTAAGGGGGATCTCTGTCCGGGCGACGTCCTCGGGGGTCAAGGGCTTGAGGTATGTTCCGACGAAGCCCCCGTAGAGGGCGGCGCCGACATTGTCGGGGTGTCTCTCTGGGGAGTCGAGGTTAGCAGGCAGAGCTCTCGAGGAGCTCCCAGAACTCACCAATCATGAGGCAGTAGTCAAACAGGCGGTCATAGTCGAGGTGCTTCAGCCCTCCGACCTCGCGGCCCAGGACAACACCAGCAACCACAGCAGCACCGGAGCTACCCAGGCCGCGGCCAAGAGGGATGGGGTTCTTGATGTGAACATGGGTCTCGATGGGAAAGTTTCGCTGGTCGTGGCATCGCAGGACGTAGAGGGCGACGCGGGTCAGCAGGTTGGACTGGGGGTCGAGGCTGATGTCGCCGGTGCCCTCTCCCTCGCCCTCGTACGTGATCCTGCAGTTGAGCGGGTGCTCCGACTTGGTCTTGGTGCGGTCGATGGTGACGTGCAGCTCGAGGTACACCGAGAGGGCGAGGCCGATGACATCGAAGCCCGGGCCAATGTTGGCGCTGGAGCAGGGGGTCTTGATGACAAACGATTCCATGACTGGTCTGTCTTGTCTGTTAATGAGACGCTCTGACGCTCCGTGTGGATTTGCTGGTGTGCCTCACGGGGGAAAAGACGTTGGTGGGAGGGAGAGGTCACAGGGCTCTAGAGAGTTAAACTGCCAATGGCGCAATTGGAGCTAGTTCAATGGAGACGATCAATCGCAAAAAAGTCCCCGATCTGCTTCTGGTAATTCTTTTTTTTTCTCTTTGGAGAAGATCGAGTCAAGAGAAGTTTGCGTGGACCCGACGACCCTGATAGTGATTGACTGACAGAGTCATACCCGTCCCCCGATGACGGAGCTGGCCGCATCCATACAAAACCCTTCAATTCCCGCTTCTTTTTTTTCTCTTTGTCAACGGGCAAGTTGGCGGGGTAAAAAAAAAGTTCTCTCGATGGCTGCCCCTCCATCGACACTCATTGGTCGACGACAGTTCAATTGGGCATTTTCTGGCTGCTAAACCCGGCTGCGGAAATGTCCTGGGCAAGGGTTTCCATCGGGTTATCGGGCAGGGAGTTTGCCTGTTGAGTTGATCAACAATAGAACACCTCAGTTGGTTGACTAAACAGCATGCAAGTCGAGGTACACAGGAGGAGCTGCAACTGTGGTACTGGAATATATTAATACGAGAAGCACCAGCATCACTCCTTCTATTAGATCCTTGGATATAGTACTCTTCCAAGGCCTCAGACCAGATCCTTCCCCTCCCCGACGAAGCGAAGTGGCTGACCTTGGCCGATTGTTACGCAGCAGCCTCATGCACAACCAATCGACTCTGCATCCATATCCCGTCCAATCCGATCCATCCTTGCACAATAAATTCCCGCGCCCTCGAGGGCTCGTGACTTTGCTCGTGTTGCTGCCGTCGGCATCTTACATCATGTCCATCTGCCACTGCCCGTTGGGGTATTAATCCGCATCTCGATTCATTGAACAAATGCACCTCTGACATGATGTTTTTGCGCACCTTTCGTGTAATAGACGCATTGCCCAGTAAAGAGCATCGGCACCTTATTTTCTGGCTGTTGGTTCGTGGTCTGACATGGATGCCGTCTATGCACAACATGGCCTACAACAGCAACGACTCTGTAGATATCACAACCTGACCTATAACAATGGGCATCATTTGTCCGTTGGTAGATATATTTTCCGTTGTTGTCAATGAACCTTGAGCTGACCAATATGGGCACAACCGTGCGTCCGAGACCCCGACGGATGTCCCCAAATAGTAGCACCAATCTTACCACCATGATGTCAATGTCGATAAACTATCAAGCCTAACCGTGGGATGTCTGTCGTCCCTAGTGCTGAGGAAAGACAAAGCGGTCATCTCTCACCCAAAAACGCATCTTCTCCATCTCGTATGCTGCATAGGTGCCCAGAATCTCCATTGCCGGGAATCCCGGCATTGGAATCTCGACCGCTATTCTTCTCGGACTGTCAGGATGATCGCTTTTTTCCCCCTCCCATGACGTCTGTCGAGTCCTCGTGTTTTTAATCTATATTGTGGGATCACCCATGCTACGAGGCCCGCGCGCCGATGGGGGATGATGCTCTCCTCGACGAACACTTCTTGAATCTGCTGCCTTGGACTTTGCACCCCCAGCGAAAGGGAAAGCCCGAGGTGATCGCCATGCCATTGCTTTCCCAATCGGGGAGTGCGCCCCAGAAGTTTTGGGAGACTCGACGGCGCTCGGCACAGCATCAGCGATGCAGGAATACGAGCCTCAGCAAGCACCGCAGCCTTGACAGTCGACGGGTTTCCCTCGTGGCGAGGTCATCTGGGCCACCTCGTCTCCCCACGGGCAAGCCTGATCGAACGACCCATCTCTAATTCAGCTTTCAACAAAGGCCCAGAAGTCGCGACCCTTCGGAGCAATACTGAACAAGATCTTTCCCCCGTAGTTCGCGGGCCTCGCCGGCCGAAAGTGCCGGTAGCTCCCAAGTGATCGAGACAAGAATGGCTACGTTACGTCGGTCTCTCGGTGGAGGTGGACAAGAATACGAGAAAACCCTTACCCCACAACGGCCAAGTTCAAGGATTGCCAATGCGCGGAATTATTCTGGACCCAAGTCTGGACCGCGGATTGTGTAGCACGGGTACAAGGAAAAGCTTGGGGCGCTCACTAACATTAGCTCTGATTGCTCGAAATAGCATCACGGCGCAACCCTAGCAACCTGTCCTGCCCGTTGTCAGAGAAGCTTCCGTCCGCCTCGTCCAAATCCGGACCCGACGTGGGGAGGCTGGGTCCTTGAAGTCTACTGCGATCTTCCCGGACGTCGGCATAGGTAGAGAACTTGGCCTATGACGCTATCCGTACGGGGAAGACAACCTTACCTGCCCAAGCTAAGCCTGCCAGCCTCCGTCCGGCCTTACTTTGCATGTGGAGATGTGGACGATCATCGTGAGCTCGTGACGGAGTTGAGAGAGATGCATGGTCCGTTGGAGCTCGCCTTTACGAGATGTGCTGCATCGAATGGTCTGGACAGTAAAGTATAAAGAGACCTGCAACACTCGCCGAGATGGTTCTCTTTTCTGTATCATCATCCTCATCCTCATCAACACTCCAACACTCTCATCCTCCAGCTCAACAATCGTCACAACCCTCACAACTCCATCACCACCTCTTAATCACAACCACCATCATCATGAAGCTGTCCGGTGTCCTCTCTGCTCTCACCCTCGCCACTGCCGCCTCGGCCACCACTGGTGAGTCTACCTCTTTCTCACCAACACTGGCCTGCATCAGACTAACATGAACATCCAGTCTCTTACGACACCGGCTACGATGATGGCAACCGCGCCCTGACTGCCGTCGCCTGCTCCGACGGCAAGTACGGCCTCATCGACCGCTACGGCTTCAAGAAGCAGTCCGATATCCCCCGCTTCCCCTACATCGGCGGCGCCTACACCATTGCCGGCTGGAACTCTCCCAACTGCGGCAGCTGCTTCCGCGTCGAATACAACGGCCGCAAGATCCACGTCCTCGCCATCGACCACACCGCTGAGGGCGTCAACATGGGCCTCCGCGCCATGAACGACCTCACCAACGGCAAGGCCGCCCAGCTCGGCCGCATCAACGCCCAGGTCTACCACGCCAAGCCCTCCGACTGCGGCCTCAAGAACTAGATGGCATTATCATGACTTTAATGAACCATGAGCGGATCATCCGGGTTGGATAGCGGGCTTCTTCTTCTTCCTCTCCTTTACACTATGGATTTAATACTTGGCATTGGTTGGCGTTTAGATTACGATTGATCACACTTGATCTCCTACCTAGATATTCACTCATGAATGAACATAGAGCTTACAGCTTCACTTTTGGGTTTCCGGAGTTTCCATGTGAATTGCAAGATATCTACCCGGTATCCATGATCCAGCAAGAGACAAACATTAGTATTTCTCGCCAACCCACTTGGGAGAACCGTCCACTTCGGTGAGCCATCCGTTTAAAGCAAAACCGTCATTAAAACCGTTACTTTTCACCACCATCTCATACATCTAGTAAGCTTGCCGTCCCTCGGCTTATCCAGCTGCTCCAATCGTCCATGTTTACTGTTTGGTAGACCCTCGGGTCATGATTCGAACTCTTCGAGTTGCCGCTCTGGTCTTCTTTTCATCGCTGACGTTTGTCAAGTCCTCATTGCTCAGTATTTCCTTCCTCAGGCGTCTGAATGATGGTGGAGTGGTGATAATCTCGGGTGGAGGAGACAGCGATGAGTCGCTGGAGGGACTCTTGCACTCGGCCATGTTTCTACCGCGAAGATGGTCCAAGTCGGAATTCTTGGTGTTTGATGTAAGGGATCCTCCAAATGGAAGGGTTCGAGGGGGTATGCTGGGACCAGTGTTCTGTGATGAGGCATCGAGTTCATAATTGTGTCCTGGGATGAGTGAGCAAAACTGATAACAAACTAGGAACACAGACATGTTACCTTCTCCCTTTGACCATGGAGCTCTAATCCACATGGCACATTCCAACAATTCGACACGCGCTGCAAAATCCTCGTAACTCAGGCCATACTCAAGACCTTGGCGAGGTATGCGGATCTCGTTGGCCGTCTTGAACACGACAGTCACGTCCTGGTCTTGGATGATGGACTCTGCAAACTCCAGGAAGCGATCAAAGAGCCCCATCTCGCCCTTGAAGACGATGCAGTTCTCCTTGGCGCTGAACCCCATAAAGTTGTCCGCGTCCGGGTCAGAGATCTTGCTGATGCTGATCTCCATGGCCGCATCGCCTTTGGCGGCGCGCGTGAGCTTCACGCTGAGGTCTGAGGCGGGGAGGAGCTGTATCGAGGACGGCGGGAGGGGTGTCTCATGGAGGCCGTCGGACATGAGGTACTCGTCAAAGGCGGGCTCGAGGATGGCAGC
Organism: Fusarium neocosmosporiellum; assembly: GCA_006518225.1. NCBI lineage: Eukaryota > Fungi > Ascomycota > Sordariomycetes > Hypocreales > Nectriaceae > Fusarium > Fusarium neocosmosporiellum. The sequence continues at coordinate 4,778 of SSHR01000734.1, read as the reverse complement.
GCGAGATGCGCCGAGGCTCTCGATTTGCTCATCGGAGAAGGAGTCGAGGTCCGTGTTGACGACGTGAGTAGGCATGGCGTAGGAGAAGCAAAGGCTGAAGACGAGAGAAAAGCGAGAGGTGGACTGGAAGCTCCTTGCCCTCGAATAGCTTATCTGCGCGGGTATAAATTTACTTGATGAATGAATGAAGAACAGGACTTGTCGAGTCATCACAGGGTGCGCTTTCTTATGTGCCTAGGATTAGAGAGGCACCTGGCGGGCAGCTGCGTCGGCCGTTTGGCACCTGCCGACGGCTGGCTACCTCTAGGTAGTGAATGGTCAAGTCAAACTGCTTTATTGTGCCTTTGTTTTGAGTCTATGAGGATTAATGTGTTGCCTCTTGGTGGGAGATGCCTGTTTGTTGTTGGCGCCTCCAAAGTCCATGATTAACACCACCACACTCAAGACAAACGTCTAATGGATTGATCACCGGCCCGGCCAATTCGGCTCTAGAGAACACTCTTGTTAAAAGCCTGACCAGAATTATCAAGATTTTCTTGGATTGCATTGCATCTCTGCATTCATACTGGTTGTCGCACTCAAGGACCAAATGACGCCTATCAACCGCAACTAGAGCAAGTTGGATATGGAGGATGAATGCCTGTCCATGCAATTACCACCCCTTGAAACTTGTGGTATAAGACGGAAATCCAGTATCAATACTCTTGGCCAATTACCAACCACCTAAGCCGACTCGTCAGCCCACGCCTTGTTCAACCCGTGCACAATGGACAGGCAGCTTACCTAGTTTCCAGCCTGATTCTGTTGGCTCATTGGACAAGCCCGAGTCATATATGGACGGGTTCCTGCAGATACAAGTACCTCCCGTCATATATCCTCGCCAGCTCCGGATGCACCGACTGGTGATGCGGGCTGGCAGGCGACATGAATCATCGCGCATCTGATAGCACGGCACACTCCGCGGCCAGTGTGCATGGTCTACCTCGATTCGCCACTCCCTTTCTTCCGTCTGGCAAAAAGGAGGCTAGTCACGTCAAAACGGAGGAGGGAGGGATTCGGGGGAGCTGACGTGGGGTAAACCTATCCCATCTACGTTTAGGTTGCATCCCCAGGAATCCTACCAACTTCAACGACATGCCACCCAGATCACAAATCCATTGAACCCTACTCCAAGCGATTCTGTCTCATCCCAAACTCTCATCCCTGTATCAATAAAAGAGGCTCTTCCCAGGTCATGCCACCGACCATGCAGCACCTCCCAAACGAGCTCATTGCTCACATCCTCAGCTTCCTCGACTCCGACTCCAGCCTCGAGCGCGGCCTCTACCGCGACCCGTCAAAGATCTCGAGGCCCGTTCAGTCGGGGACGAACACGCCCCTCAAGAATGCGTCCCTCGTGTGCCGCCTCTGGAGGCGCTCCGTGACGCACCTCCTCTTTCGCCACGTCGTATGGTGCTTCCACCGCTTCTATAAGCCGACGTGCCAAGACATCGTGGCGGGTGTCGACGTGCTGGATTTTCTGCGGAGGATCGGTGTATCGAAGCATGTTGAGAGTTTCACCATCTTTATGGACATCCCTCGGGGTTCTGGCCAGCATCGATATGCTGATGGTCAGTTCTGGGGTCTGTTGCCGCCCGAGTCTCAACAGCCCGAGAGGCCCATGTCGTGGAACCTCCTCTGGTCCGTTTTAACCCAGGAGCCCCAGCGCGCCGACCAAGGTGGCCAGGAGAGGTCTGAAGAGGAGAGGGGACGGCAGCATTGGGACAACAATTGGCTGTGGCATGCTTTATTCGACGTCATTGAACCCTTGCGTGTCACCTTGATCAGTTCACCAGATCTCGTCGCCTCACTTCTTAGCAGGACTGTAGACCTGTCAAGTGACTGGGCCTTTAACAGTACCTACTACATCATATCGTTATCACGCAAACCTGATATTCCCGACCTTCACAAGAGGACCAACGCCTTGCCGTCAGAGAGTCCAGTCAGAGAGAGCCATCTCCCAATCGACCTTTTCGCCATACGAGACTGGACCTCACTATTCATCAACGAAGGCTCTTTCGCACCAGTATACTCGACCTACGAATTCTTTCACTACTCACCAGCCACTCTCCTTCCCGTGATATTCGAACCCACCGACGGCTCCTTTAACGTGATGCGCTCAACCCTCAAGTCCCTCTCCTACATCTCCATCTTCCCGCTCTCCCATCACATTGCCGACTTTCTCATCCCCAACTGTCCGCCCGTCGAGCGCCTGTTTGTTCAACTCATGCCCAAGAACCGAGACTTCTGGGAGAGCGACGGTCTCTCTCGCGTGAACCTGTCCGACCTGTGGCTGGAGTGCGACGCCTCCTACTCGCTCTTGATGCGCCAGATACTCGACCCCGTCCCTCAGCCGGGCTGGGAAAAGCTGAAGGTGTTTGAAAGTGGTGACGCGCCGGCAGAGGGAGTTTGGACAAGGGGGTTTTACGATGCCTACATCGACGGTGTGAATGGCTGGAGAGAAGAGAGTGAGGGTGTCTTTATAAGGGATGCACTTCCCGACGCGCCGGCCGATGAGCTTGAGAGTATCGACGGAAACCATGACGACATGGAAGCCTTGGAAATTTGAAGCTTCAGGCTGGGAGTTTTGCTTACAACAACAGCGCAAGGAAAGTCATCATCCAGTATATTGACCATGAGGTTCTACTTGAATGTATGTAATATCTATTGCTGGTCTTATCCTGACCAGCTTTCAACAGATTTGCAAATCCGAGGCCCTGTTGAATCATGTGTTTCAGCCCCAGAGAGAACGCCTTTAACCACCGATGGATGCATATCCGAGCCTAACTACTAGAGTATGCAACATGACATAGATACCGATTCCAAGATAAACCAACGCCATCACCTCGTCCCTGATCCCAGGGACTCGAAATAAACCAACGAGTCATGCCGAAAACACACACACACATGCTTAATCATCGTCGCTCTCAATGTCACCGTCCCTGTCGCTGTCTGACAGATCCACAATCGGCTTCATGGCCTCGTGCTCCTTCATCTCTCGATACGTGCTCCAGGTCAGGCCTAGGAACGCAACAACGATCATTGCGCCACCGAGGATGGCCGCAAAGCTAAGAGGCTCGCCAGTGAGTATCCAATCCACAATAGCCACAATGAAGATGGTCAGCAGAGCGGCGACTGAAGACAGGACAGGCGAGGTTAGAGAGATGAGGACGAGGAATGAGCCACTAAAAGTGGCGTTCATGAGCACAGCCAGCAGAATCAGCCAGCAGGTTGAAGCAACTGGCAGCTCAAACTTCTCAATGCCCAGGAAGTCGATGATTGGGAGCGGAATCCACAAAACAGTGAGTGTGAAGAGACCGATGCAAGAGCCAAACGTGTTTGCAAAGATCATGCCGCGACCAGGCGAGACGCCTTCAGGGGGGCAAGCAAAGCGCTTGTACAAGACCTCATAAAGGCCGTACAGTACAGAGCCCACACCAATAACAAGGTTTCCAAAAAAGCGGTTTGAAGCCTCCACATCCTTGGTGCCCTCCGACTTTGTGTCTCCGTAAGCGACGATAAGCACGCCGGCAATGGCGATGAGGACGGCGACAGACTTGTCGAGACGCAGGGGTTCATGGAGTAGTGGTACAGAGAATACGTATGCGAAGAAGGCGGAGCAATTGTAAATCGCGGTTAGATCCGAAGGTGTCGTCAAGCTGACGGCAATGTACCAGCTCAGCCCGGCAACGGTCAGCGCGCAGGTAATAATGACGGTAAAACGGATGATGTAACGAATGGGGCGCGCGCGATGCTGAATGGAAAGATGAAAGACGTCGAGGGTCTGCGTCTCGATCATGATGGCTGTTGTGCGCAGATGCTGTTTGTGTCGCTTCCAAAAGACGGGCCAGGGAATGTCGCGCTTCTGGAAGCGCAGGATTTGGAGCTGAACAGGCCACAGCACGATCCACGAGCCGTGGGTAAAGTACATCATACAGTAGGCCTTGTCCCAGCCAAGATCATGCTGAATGTATGCGCTCAGTTCTGTCTGGACGCAGAACGACACCAGGCTGATGACGAGGAAGAATGCGGCATACGTGTACTTCTTGCGGGTCGAGCTTTCGGCGGCGTCGGCGACGATCTGAGGGCTACGGCTGCGCATGGTTGATCGGCGACTGAAAGATGGCCTCTCAATCATCTCTCGATGATAAGGGTGTTCATCTTCGCTCGACCTCGCCGATCCCAGGCTGGTCCTTCGGTTGCCATGTGCAGTATGAGTGACGCGGCCGCGGTCATCGTCGTCCTCCTTGTGAAGCAGAGGGGTTCCAGATCGTCCACCAGCATGACGATGGTACTTTGGACGGCTGAGGCCATTCGCATCCATGTCGTCCAGCTCTAGCCACTCGCGGCTGGCGTTGCCGTTGGTATCTGTATCGCGTTGGTGACGTTTCGAGCCGTCAAGATCGGAAGCGGCGCCCGGAGCGCCAGGACTGCCTTGTCTGTCGGTCGACCGGGTTTCTGGTTCGCATAAGGTGTCGTCGCGGGACAGGGGGGACGACTCTATGGACAGTCGATCGTTGTCGTGGCCTTGCAGGAGATGGACCTCTTGGTCGCTGTCGTGACGCCGAGGCATACGAGACGGCGAAGGGGGTTATTAAGGGGAGAAAGGAGAGAAGAAGAAGAAAAAGAAGAGGAGAAGAAGGAGAGGGAAATAAAAAAAAAAGGAGCGAAAAACAGGTGTTCCTATTTGTTGCACCAGGTCGAATGAATTGCCTGGTAGTTTTGGTGCTGGTGTTGAA
>SSHR01000733.1:0-19832 GCA_006518225.1 Fusarium neocosmosporiellum | reverse complement strand
CTCGAAATCCTTATAAGCCTCCTTGCAGGTCTGCTGCGAGTGAATCCATTTCTCGGGGATGACATCGGTAGCGATGGTCTGGTGGAAGATGCGAGGTATCGTCTGGGGGGGGGAATCGTCGAGGGGGAGGGTGAGGCGGGCGCCAAACAACTCCTCATTGCGGACGAGGAGAGTGATGAGGGGTTCGAAGAGGAGGACGACGAGGCTGATGATTATAACATCGGTGAGCAGCAGGAGAGCGGCGTACTTTCTCGGTCTGGGCAGTCGCAAAACCTTTCTCGGCCAGGCCGACCAGCGAGAGACAGATCCTCCCACAGATTTTCCCCAGTCGAGGCGCTCTTCGTCGTAGGAATCGTCGGCGTCAACGTTGGCGATGAGGGGTGCGGCTGAAGGGCTGGCCGACCGGCCTCGGTTTGGTGAAGTGGCTGTCATCCCAGGCAGTTGAAAAGGCGACGGCTCATTGGGCGACACACACAGATAGAGAGAGGAGAGAAAAAAAAAGATGAAAAGGGAGGGACGGAGAGTCGGAACTTGGCAGAGGTGCGCGCGCGTGCGATGGTAATAAGCTTAAATGAGAGAGGGAGCACGCTGTGTTGGGCCCCTTAATTGCGCAGCCCACCCAGGAAAAATCTCTTGCGGGCTGTGTCTGGGCGCAGTGATGGATGACCTCCCCTCCCTGGGCTGGCTGGCACATGTACAGTAGTGGCTACAGGAGGCGACAGTCTGCGAAAAAGCCTGTGAAAAACCTGCAGAAAACAGCCCCGAATAGCACAGCGCTGGTGCAACCCGACGGGATTAGCGTCCAGTGAGACCACGCGTCAAGGACTCTCAGGGGCACAGCGCGTTGCATTGTAGCGGCTGGATTGGCCAATCTGCGCTGAGGCCTCGGCAACTGCTGACTGGGGAAGAGGGTGTGGGCGAGTTGAGTCGTGAGGGAGGCCCAATGATAGCGACGGCGAGGGGGCATCCCTACGTCAGACAGAATCTCTGGCCTTGCCATGATTGGCGATGCCCTTCATTTCAGGGGCTGACAGGGCCCACCTCGAGATGCGAATCAATTTCTTGTAATGACGCATCGCTTCACCACGTAATGAGAATCGCGTGTCACAGCCCCCAAACTGGGCTAGAGCTGGTCTCTTGTCTTATCACCGGGCCCGCTAAGCCCCCTGGCAAGCGACCGACGGGAGTGTCAAATCTGCTTGTTGCTTGCCGATTCTTTTCCCTTTTCTTTCCCCGACCCGACTTTCCATCCTTTTTAGTCGGTTGTTGGTTGAAGCTATTCGTCTGGTCTATCTTTTTTTCTCCTTCCCATAGTCTAGACCGAATAACTCGACGCAAAGCATGGCGGAACAGGCACCAGAACAGCCCGATGTTGGCCAGCCACAGTTTGCCCACCACGCCGTGGTGGAGCCTTTCGTACGTGTTTGTTCAGCCTTGACTTCGCGGCTCAATTGCTAACAGGGCACGTGTGCCTGGTAGATGATTGTCGGCATCATGGTTGCGTCTTGCTACTTCAACCGACTTCGAGGTTATTCAATCTCACCTTCGAAGCAAGATGAGGGCCTGCTCGGCAACGCAAAGCTCGAGCCGCGCGACCTCTTTGACGACTCGGACAGCTTCGATGAGGCTTCGCCCTCGCTGACGCCGGCGGCGGCCACGACGACCGAGACGCATCCTCCCAAGAAGCGACCATGCTGCGGCACCATCGTCCACACGCCCAATTCCTCGCGATACGCCAACTACCCCCACAGCCGCTTCATACAAAAGTTTCCCTTCCTGGTCGAGATGTTCTACTGGGCTATCAACCTGCTCTTCTACGTCAGCGTCAAGGGCATCAGCGGGCTCATCTTTTCCACTGATGGAGTGTGGCAGATGGCTGAGGGCCACGGTATTGCCGTTCTGAACTTTGAGCAACAGGGCCCCTTTAGCTTCTTGTTCCCGATGCGCGAGGTCGCTGTGCAAACCTTCTTCAGAGAAAGCCACCAGACCATGTTGACGATCCTCAATCGGGCCTACTCTCTTATCCATATTCCCGTCACCGTCAGGTACGTGGCAGTCGTCTCCCTCTGTTGAAAGAAGCCATTCTAACGCTCGATAGCTTCCTAGCCTGGTACTACTACGCCGCGCCGACCCACGCCCAGTTCGCCGCCGCCCGCCGCATGATGAGCCTTACCAACATTGTCAGCTTCTGCGTCTTTACAACCTATCCCTGCATGCCTCCCCGACTGCTGCCCGAGGAGTACGGCTTCTTCGATACGGTCCGTCATGAGGATGCCGAGTCCATCTACGCCACCAACCAGTTCTTCAACCAGCTGGCAGCCTTCCCCTCGCTGCACTTTGGCTACTCGTTCTGCATCGGCACCGTTCTCTTGTACCACTCTGGCATCTTCCGCCGCCGCCTTGCTCCCCGCGAGAAGCGCATGTCCAAGGCCTGGCAGATCTTCTTTGCTGTTCTGAGCATCGTGTACCCGTGCTTCGTCCTGACAATCATCGTGGCGACAGCTAATCACTACTGGCTTGATGCGCTGGCCGCCACGGGCGTTGTGGCTATTTCTTGGCTGTGCAACCGCTATCTTCTGTATCTGCTCCCCTTGGAGGATGTCTTCCTCTGGTGCATCAAGCTGGAGAAGCCTGTTCCCACCACTGGCAACCGCCGGGGATAGGCAGGTTTCGATTCAGACACGGCCTCCCTCACGAATATAGTTGGAGATACCTGTATCGAGGTATTTTACTTAATGTATAATGATGTATTACATCTACGGAGTACTGTTTTTAGACGGTGGAAATGGCCCAGACGAGACCGATACCCGGGTACAACAAGAGCAGGACAGCTGGAGCGCAAATCAGAGCATAAAAAGCTTGATTGCGCTTGTTCAGATCAACGAATCATGCCCTTATGGAAGTCAATAGAATACACGCGAGCCAGTGGCCGCCTATGCCTGGCTGAACCTCGAGAGCCTCTCACTGTGACAGTTGTCCAGGCCCAAGCCAAGCTGCAAGCCATCGCATCAGGTGGGCTGTGTTGGTCACTCGGCGACCTTGGATGGCAGCCCTGGTGTCGCATTGCACAAACCCCTCTACCACATGATCTCTTCAGCGCCCCGATACGTACTGGTTGAGCATTGAGCATAAAGCATGGCGCCTCTCGCCCCGAGCCGACTTGCTGCATCAATCAAAGCTTGTTAAATTGCACCGGCGTAACCTGCCCGTGCCCGGGACTCCCGGAGTCTTGAAACTGTCCGACGGCGTTTGCTTCAAGCACCGCGGGAGCGGCGGAAATTGTGGTTCTTCTGGTGGATATTTCTTGTTGCCGGGCTCATGGAGCCACTGTCGATCCATGAAACTAATCTCGATACTGTACTGAACCGAGAAGCTGTGGCTGGGCTGGCTGAGAGGGTTACAGTTTGTGGGAGCGCACCACAAACGTCCAACGGCATCGACTATACTCTATGCGGAACAAGGGAGAAGCGCCAGGGTTGCAGTAGAAGGAGGATACTGTAGCTTCGAGTCCAGCATTGACCGCCATCGTGGCCGGTGCGTATTATCGCACTCGGCTGTCAGCAGAACCGACTCCTTCAGGGTCCAAAATTAGCCACTGAATTCAGTTCCCGTTCCCGCGGCGTTTGGTGCGTCGGACTCGGAGAACTCGTTGAGCCCGCATCCCGCCGAGGGTCGGCGCATAAATCCCCCCAAAATCTTACGTGCTGTTAGCTGGGGTCCTAAGCAGCTCCAGAGATCACGGCACTCATCTCCGACGAAAAGTCTCGTGTGCATGCTGGAGACGTCGCTGCAAGACCTTGAGGAGGCGGGCAAAGTCTTCCGTTAGTTCAAGATTCAGCAGGGAAATCAAGCACAAAATGACGCGACCCCACTGCAGGGAAAAGCAGCCAAGATCAGCCCTAGCCTCGACCTTCCAAGAGGAGACAAGGGATCTTCAAGCTGCCAAGAAACTGGGCACTGTTGACAGCCACTCGCCATCCAAAGCAAGAGAACGAAAACTCTAGGAGGCTGTTGCTAGCTCGGCACACAACTCGAAAACAGTCACTGTCACTGCGGCCCAACTCGTGTCAACGGAGGAGATAGTGGCCGGGTGAGAAGGATAGAGGGGTAACTAAAAGCTTGACGCGCGGCATGTGGGAGTGACGGGGCACCGGGAACACCAGGCTAAACTGGCGCTTCTTTAGGGCCATTCGGGATTGCTTGGCGGCAAGTTCCATGCCAAAGTGAGGCTCGATACAAGTGTTCCGTCGATAGAGACGGAACTCTGGTTGTCGTAGTTTTATGCTCGCAGGTGGCTATGGCTAGCGCAAGCATACGCGTACTTCCACAGCGTCTTTCAACTGTTCTTATGTGCAGCACCTGTTGAAGGCGCAGTTCTGGGCTGACGCGGCGATGACGCTAGAAGCAAAGGCTGCATACTGAAGTGTCTAGGTGCGGATTTGGGAGACACGATGTAGCTACTGTCATCAAAGACATTTCAAAGCTGAAATAAGTGAATCAATTGGGAGATGCTACCTTTTGCTTGATCCTGAAAAGACCTGAAGGGTCTAGATGGGGTACTAAATGCTTGTTGACTTGTAAACCTCGCCGTTCCGCACTGTAGACTCTGCGACAGCGACTTTGTCAATCGTGAGAGATGGTAGTGGCGAGGGCAAGAAGACTTTTTTTCCCCTGTATGGTCATTGTGTTGAAGGCTCGGAACTACAGGGACTCTGGGCTGTGGCTGCGAAAAGTAATTGAGGCCAGGTCTGGCTTGGGTTGCTTCTGGAGCTCGATTGTCCCGTCCAGTCAAGCGAAACTGAGGCTGAAGATATTGCGTGTTGCGTGATTACAGAAGAACGCCTGGAAAGCTGCGAAACTATGGCTTGAAAAGACCGACAGGATCAACGAGGTGAAAGTGAAGAACGAGTTGATGGCTGTTTAACGAGCACTGATCCTCGAGTTCAACATGTCTGCACAAGCACAATCCCTGTTTAAAGTGTAGAGGGGCATTTGTCCAGTTGATTTATATGATATTTGATATCTGTCGTACGTCAGCCGTCCCATTCATCTATGGCTGCTTGGATAAAGCCTCAACGAACCCATGGTTAGATCCAGCTCGAGCACCGCTGAGTCCACATTGGTAGCATTGTAACCTATATGGGCGATGTGTGACTCCTGATATTTAACCTATCGTTATAGGAAGTCGTTGACACACGATCAACCGGGTTCTGAGGCGGTATAGGTGCTCGTGCTGCCGCGAGAGACTTGAAGCTCCATGGGGAAGTACCTGTTTGTACAAGGGGGTTTAAAATTTTTTCCCTCGAACTAGTTTTTTTGCTCTATTATACATAAAAGGGGAGTTTGGGTAACGCCGCGTCCTTGTAAGTGTATAGCTTCATCCAGGCGACTCCAACCTCAGGATCTCATCTAATCTCCCGCATGGGCTGCCCCTGGCTTTTACCTTGACTGGGCCTCCACGGCTGCGTGGAAATCCTTCAAGAATCCCCACCCGCTTTTCTCCTTCCATCCATTTTCTTTCCAGTCATTGACCTTGTCCGGGAAAAATTTAATCACATCCAGAAGGCTGCTATCGTGAGCAACGACCACGAACACATCGTCTCTCGCGTCAAGATCAATTACCTTGCCCACTGACTTTTCTGCCTCAGCCACGTTTCTATCTGGGGCTTCTGAGAGATTCTGGTAGAAAGGTTTATCTCGAGTCTGTTGTGGGTGAATCTTGACCAGCACTTCACCTGGGCAAATACTTCCAGGTAGGAAGGATGGGCTAGAAAACGGAGATGGTGAGATATCTTCGGGCAGCGGCAAATACTGCGAAGGCCGGAAAGAACCGCAGTGATGGGCTGTATCAGCACCCATGAGAACAAAGGTTGAAGGAGTGGTTCGAGCCAGCGCAGCCATGTGACCGACGGTATGCTAGAAGGCAATGTTAGGTCACCAGTGCCCAGGCATGCTCATTGGCTTTCTTACACCAGGAGAATCGAGAAGATAAAAACTTCCATCCTGAAAGTAGTCGACGGCACGGAAGTTTCCAACCTTTGTGGCCCCTGGGTGAGAGTCAAAGTCGATCTCGTGAAGTTCACGCCCCCTGTTTCGTATTAGTATCTGTAGTGAATATCGTCAACTGCACGTACTTGTAATCCGACTCAAGAATTAATCCTTCGGGGTTCGCAGGATAACCGGGCAGAAGAACATTCTTAAACGCTGGGCCAACAACCAGAGAAGTCGTGGAGGGAAACGTTGAAGGGTCTCCAGAATGGTCAAGATGCCAATGACTGGGGAGCAGAGGTGTAAGTAGTCTTGCAGATTACAAGCCAAAGGGCCCAACATACCTCCAGATGATGGCGTTAATGTCGCTCAAGTCTATAGAAGCTTCTTTCAGAACTGAGGCAACATCAGTATCAACGGTTACAGAAGCTCCCGCCTTCTCTGACTCTGCGACGAAAGACTGGAGGATGGCTGGTGGGGAACCAGCAATGTCCTTGCGAAGCGCCAAGTCGAAGAGCAGCTTCTGACCGGATGGATGCTCAATCAAGAACGAGTATGCAGGGCACTCCAAGAAGTCATGGCCTAGAACATGGTCTTTGACAAAGGTTGCCATTGGTATACGCAGCCGTGCAGTGCTGTCAATGACTCTGACATCCACTACGTTAGTCGAGGATGGGAGTTCGAGGCCAGGAGGAGAGGCTGTCATGGCGAGAAAAGATCTTGGATAGAATAATGTCTCGGTGACTGTGTATTAATTGGGATGTGCTTTATTAAGCGGTTTTGACCAACTATTTATACACAACAAGTTGCTCTTCCTGGCTCTTCAAGGTGATGCTATTCCTCCGCGTCGCAAGCCACCGCCCACATTTTCGAAGCCATTCCCGCAGAATTGGTCCGGCGATCGGGTACAGTGGCTTAGATAGTGTCAGACGGGAAGCACTACCTGGACGCTAACAGAAACCAAGTTCCGGGGATCTTATTCCTCCGGTCCGCCCCTTGTCAGGCCAGGGTCCCCCCTGTCACGGCCGCAGTCTTCCCATGACACGAGAACAGCCAGAGCCACCCTGCTGGAACTTCACGTTGTCCGATGAGCCCGAGTGGGTTCTTGCTAGGACTAAACACGTAACTGGGCCGACCATGGAGTGGTAGTGAACCTTCCACGATCAGGCTATGGGCATTATGCTGGCATCACCCATCAGCTTCGAGGTTCATCGAGACAATTGTTCGAAAATACGCCTAACCAAGTTTGGGTCCATGTACTCTTCCTTAACGGTGGTTATTGCGGTGCTACCACATCTGGGATGGGCCTGTAATGTATACTAATAGTACTTGATATGATAATGCGTGGTGCATTGTTACTAAGGGTTCGAGTTGGCCGATTTCCCCTCAAGGCTGATGATGCTAATGGTTGGTGGTAAGTAAACGAGTCAGATCTTGAAATATTTGGAACCCGAGGCACGATTGGTAGGAAAGTGCGGCGAGATTGAAAGCGTGGTCGTTTGTGCAGACTCTATCTGACTTAGGTGGTGGGCATTACATAGATACATAAATGATTTGTATAGCGAACCACTCAAGGTGTCAGTGCCAAGGGGATTTGGTTCAACTCAAATGAACATCAAGTATTGACGTAATAGTAGAACTGAAAATGCGGCCGAGATTTCAGGCGTCCTCCCACTGGTAGATAATATGTCGCTCCCCCAATGCCGCCTTGAGGACCAATAGCAAGTCGTCAATCGAGGTCAGGAACTTCAGATACAGACTTACTGCCACACAATAGTGCCGGTGATTCTCGTCCTTCACCGGTGTTGTGGTCAAGATGGCATCGCCACCCTGCGCAAGGTACGACTCAATAGCCCGGCGGACGAGAGGTGCAGGCAGCCTCTCTGGCAGAGGGGACCCCGTCCTCAAAGCCTGCTCAATGATTCCAAGAACGGCCATGATGTCTCCAATCGAACGGTCATCGAGGATACCGGCCGTGCGAACAAGCCGTTCCTGCAGTTCCTTGGGGAGAGACCCCGCCAGCTTGAGAAGACTTCCAAGAGCCTGACTCATGTACTGACACTGCTCTTGTGTTTGTCTGAGGACTTGTTGATTGAATGGTCCAAAGCTGAGCTCGCCCTTGAGAAGACCAATCGAGGCACTGAGCGACATGAAGACCTCTGCTACCTCGATAGATACCTCCTCTGCTACCGTGCCGAGTGCTGCATTTTTATCCGCTCGGCCCCAGTGAGAGATAAGGAGGGCGTAGTGATCAGATAGTGTTCGAATAGAGTTCGCGAGTGTCTTGCAGACATGAGTCGTAGCGGACGGGGGACTCGGGAAAAGCTGCACAATGAATGCGGCAGCGAATCCAATCAAGACGGTAACTAGTAGTTTCCAGAAAGCAACTTCTCCCTTTCCTGGAAGCCCACATTGTCGAATATGGTCATGATCCCAGCTGAAACCAACTACGAGGGCAAAGGTGGCCCCAGCCATGATGCTCGCCTGGGCATACGCTGGGGGTAGAAAGATGCGCCACCACATCAGCGGCACAAGCATTAAAGCTGTGATGGCTCCCATACCATAGGGATTCCCCGGGCCATGGCCTGATCCGATGTACCATGCTACCATGCCCATTACGCCGCCAAGGACTGTCCCCAGTGTCCGCGCAACTAGGGAAAAGGTGAAGTCGGCCAGATACACAACTAGACATGTCTGCGCGCTGATGACGGCCCAGATGCCCTTTTCTCGATAGAAGAAGCCCGCGGTGCGAGGAATTGATGCGGGAATGGACGTTGCAATGGTCACGATAACCATACGCAATGCGAACATCCCAGCAGGGTTGGTGAGCCATTCGTAAGTTGCAATCAGCGCACGACTCAAATAGTTCCTGCGAGAGGATGAGCCTTGGTAAACTCGGCTAATCTCTAGGCGTCTTCGAGCCTCCTTTGTCTGCTCATCGAATACAGCCGAGTCCTTGGTCAAGTCGGGATCGTCCTCGTTAGATGTGCCAGAGACCGGAATGGTAAGTCTCCCATTGAATAACCAGGAAATGGCATATTGAAACCGATAGGGGATCCAGATTCGATGAGTGGTTCGTATCTGTGATAGTTGGAGGATGTAGTCAAGGAGCTTCTCCGTTGCCTCCGCCAGCAAGTTTGTCTTGCAGCGCGGGAGGTGGCCAGCGCGTCCTGAAGATGGCGCGCCAACTCGTCAAATTGAGACTGAGAGGGCTTTCCAAACCATCGACAGGAATTGACAGCATGAATGTAGTCACTGGCGAGCCTGATAGCCTCGGAGCCGGTTTGCAGCACTTCAGAGGTGGTCTGTTCCAATGTCGTCCTTGTTCGGGAGCGTATGGCGGCAGTCTCAGGAGTTTGAAGGGCCTCCATCAGGTTCGCGCTCTCAAACCGGTGTCGTTGGCCGATTTCGTACCCTTCTTTCTCTGTAGCCCGCCCGATGCCTTTGTCATGCCGCGTTACCGAGTGTTCTTCCTGCTTTTGAGCTGCCCGTATCCTGGCGATGTGGAAGTCGATCAGATAGAGACTCGCAAACATGACCTCCCGAACACGCCCCTGCAAGCCATGGACATCGTCTGAATTCCATCTTCCACGAGAGAAGTCGAGAGGGAGAAAGGCGAGAGATGGTTGTATGGCTTTGAAAACGGCAATCATGTTGGCTCGGGTTGCTCTTAGCTCAACCAGGGAAACAGGTTGATCGGCTAGACGTTTGCGCGTCGAGTCCCACGCCTTATCCGTCATGCGTATGAGCTTCTCTACCTGGCCCAGCACCACGTATGATGTTGACTGGGGGAAGAATAGAAGACAACATGCCGCGCCAAGCCCAGCGCCAACAGCACCTGGCTTGACTAGAACCGAGGCCAAGCTTCCCAAGAAGCTTGGAACTGTTGGGCCCACGAGTATGAATATATCGGTGACAATGGTGCCAAAGATCTGCATGACAATGAGCTTGGGGTTTGCGCACCTCAGCCGTGCGAGGACGTAGATGAAGAAGCAGCCCATGACGTAGAACACCACTACTACACGTGTGTGGATCAGAAAGCCTTTGTGAACCAGCTTTTGTGCCTCCCATGCCACGCCCTGACCAGATATCTTTGCCGCTGCAACCGCTTGCTCCTGCAACGCCGCAAGCCGGGCATGTGTGACAGAGTCGAGTCTCGCTGCAAACGCGGCCTTCATCGTGAGAAGACCCCAGGCCTAGGCAAGACATATGCTAAGTAATAGTGAGAGGGTAGCTAGCAGGTAAACGAACAGGATGCTAGCCGGCGGAACAATGAACAAGAGGATGGCGGCGAGGAATGAGGCCAGGCCAATACTTTGGAGTGCTGGGTCAATGAAGATAAGAAGCATTGAAATCCACACCGCGGCCCAGTAGCGGAAGAAGATCTTCAGGTCGTGGACGTTGAAGTGGTCCAGCCACTTGGGAAGTTGTCGCCGCCGAGGCTGTTTGGACGGCTTCTCTTGAGAGTCCGCCATTGTCCATGCTGTTCACTCGTTTCGGGGGAATCGTCAGAAGGGAAGCGAGTCGCAGTCAGCCAGCATCATCATTATATTTGTTGGGGGTCAATATTTATTAATATCGGGGCTGGGACCAGTGACTATGACGTCTTTGTGCTCACAATTCCGCCGATGCAAACCTTGATGTGTGTCTAGTTCCACTGCTAGCAGGGTCCACGCAGCCCGCTATGAGAGCTGATTGATTGTCAAGCGTCGTTGTCTTATTGACTTGAAACATGCTGATTTTGTGGTGAGGGTAAGAACAAACTCACTAACTGTTTGTTGCGTGTAAAGGGCTTGTCTCACTATCCAAGAGAAAGTTCATGGCACAATTATGACCAATGGTGGAAATGGCTCTCGCGACAGCGTTAATAGACTTTGGTGTCAACCTTGAACAGACGCGGGAATACGGAGTCGCCGTCTTCATCTCTGGGCCATGGGTACCTTGGTTAAGTCTGTAAAAGTAGGATAGATCTGTTGTTTCGCACAAAACGACTATCTGGCTCCCGGCTACACAATTCCTAGAGTAAACCCAACTATAAATAAACAAGGAACAGATAAAAAGGTTTCTCGTACAGGCCCAGAAACAGTGGCTGACTCGCGTGGGTTGTGGCCTTAGGCACCAATCAAGACCATTCAGGCAAAGTGTGTGACTGATCCTCAAATCATCTCCAATAACTCTCCCGCAGGGTGGTCAATCAGACAAGACGAGAGAGGGCACAGTCGGGTCCTGAGAGGAGATAATAGTTGCAACCATGCCTCCTAGGATGCCTCCTAGGTCACAGCCACGTGCCATGACCTTTACCGGGTATGTTGATCTGCTCACATTGGCGGCTTCGAGTACTGATGGTCAACCTGGCAGCTGCTGGACATGCAAGAAGAGAAAGGTC
The DNA here is from genome assembly GCA_006518225.1 of Fusarium neocosmosporiellum. Classification (NCBI taxonomy): domain Eukaryota; kingdom Fungi; phylum Ascomycota; class Sordariomycetes; order Hypocreales; family Nectriaceae; genus Fusarium; species Fusarium neocosmosporiellum. Next base: position 8,458 of record SSHR01000733.1, on the reverse strand, counting down.
CGATGTGATCTTCGACCCACAGCCTGCCAAAACTGCGCAAAAAGGGGCATAGCATGCGAGGGCTATGGAATCAGGCTACGATGGGTTTCGGACTCGTTAGGACAGGCGGAGTCGGGAACTGCCCTCCAAGGACGCCGTAGCCTTCGGCTTGGTATGTGCCATCACTGAGACTTTGACTCCTCCACTGACCTTTCCTCCTCCAAAGATCAGACTTGCAATCTGTATGAATCAGCAACTATCGATGGATTTCTCTCAGCCATCGATCAAGATGCCGAGTCGGGGCTACCATCTCAACAAGGCCCCTTCTCCGCGTTCCCAGCCAAACCCACAGCTGCGCCTCGAATGGATGCATCTACCACGCCATTAGAGACTTTCCCCATGCCCATAGCCTCACTGGAATCTGACTTTCAAGATGAAAGTCAAAGACAGCAATTGATGGCCCATAGGATCTCGCCTCTTGAACCACAGTTACCTGACACTGAATCCACTCCAGACACGACACAGTGGTGGCTGTTCAACTCCGGTCTCCCCTCCTTCTCCTCGGTATTAGAGCTCTACAACTCGCCAAGTGAACTAGGCCCTCACGGTTACTCCCCGCCAGCCGATGAGGAATCAAACCACCAGCAAGCCTCTTTTGACCCTAGCTCTGTCGAAAGCAACCACCAACTGACACCAGCATCGGGTGCAGTATTGAACTTGCCTAAAATCGATGAACGCGTGCCAAAACACATCTCGATAACGCTGTTTGGGAACGCAGAGGTCGATTCGCTAATGAACCATTACAATTTACGCGTGGCAGATCTTCTCCAACCGATAGATCATTCCGGGAACCCCTTCCGAACCTTGTACTTGTCCACGGCGCTCGAAGGAGTCTCATATCGTGCATGGGATACGGAGGCACCGACGGCAAAAGTCTATTCTGCTCTTTCTCATTCTCTGGTAGCTGCCTCAGCTTTTCACCGCTGGAATTGCGACCAACTGCAACCCAATTATCGAGAGATGGGTATCAAGCATCGATACTACGCCATTCAGGCACTACAGGGTGCCATTCAACAGGCAGCTCCTGCTGCAAACTACAAGATTTTGATGGTCGCAGTACTGTCTCTCATCACTATAGGAGTCAGTCCAGGCCGGTTGACACAATCGGGCGAGCTTTGCTGACGCAAGATAGGTAGTGTCGGGAGAGGGTGACGACTTTCGCTTTCATCTCAATGCCGCAGCCCAGCTACGCAGTCTGCGCAGTCGATGGAAGATTATGAGCCGTCAGTCGAGACAGCTCAACGAGATTGGGGCCTTTCTAGCATTGTTGGCTCGCACGCTCACTTTCCAAACGCCCACACGGCCTTGGCTCAGCTGTGATGCTCAGTCCGTCACAGGGGACAGCACAATTATAGAGCGGAGTGGTTGCTATGAGTACTTGTATGGTGTCACGCCTGATATAGCAACGTTGATCTACCAGACATGTCAAGTGGCCGAGCACCTGGCACGATTCCGCGAAAAGGGAGAATCTATGCCGGATGACTTTCTGGAGACGTGCGAACAAATTGGAAACAGGCTCCAGGCCTGGCGATTTAACCCTGAGAAGATATCGTCAATCCCGCGGGGCGACGAATTGAGATTCGCGATTCTGATGCACCAAGCTAAGGCCTGGCATAGTGCAGCGCTCATCTACTACTACACTCGTATCCAGAATTTCTCACCCGAAGATCTTGTCCAAGAGGTCAAATGTGTTGCGGAGCATATACATGCGGCTGAAGATGTAAAGCTGTCATTCGAAGCTGCGTATGACGAGCCAAAGATGGCGCCCATCACTTGGCCGGCGTTGATTGCCTCTTGCAACGCTGCGAGGTCTAGGCGTGAGGTTTGGCGGAGGTGGTGGGAGCGCATGCAGTTGTACAGGATCGCCAATGTCAACAGGCAATGGAGCATAGTGCAGCAGATCTGGGAGATGGTGGACGTTCGAGAAAAGCAAGGGGAAGGATCTATAAGTTGGATTCAAGCTCTCGATAGCATGGGGATACATGTGTTGCCAACCTAGTTGGTAGCTCATGAGGTCTTGATCTAACACCAGTTGGAGAGTGGTTGGCATCATATATTAATTAAAGACAGCTAGCGAAGCAGAATTCCAAGTAGTTCTCAGGACACTATCAGTCAAGTGTTGTATTTCGAATTTGATCATCTTGTAGGCCGCCTCAAGTGTTGGCGCCTCGCTTCTCTCACAGACGACTAGGCAGGTCGCAGACTCCGTGGCGCAGCAGCAGAGAACGCATCCTTTAAGGCAATAGCAGCATAAAACTTAATGCGACATATAGGGACACATTCTGCACCAGAGAACTCCTTCACATAAGAGGCATTCAACTGCGAAGCAATCATGCTCATCCTCTCTTTGTTAGGGGAATAGACTCGCAAGCCAGGGAGGAGACTCCGAGGCTTTCTCCATACCAATGACGCGAAAGAGGTGTGTCGCGCCAGGTGGGCTGTAGCATGTACTGTACAGGATGGCCCCGTGACAGTCATTAATCCTTGCAGAAGATTAAGCTGTCAACACTCAGCAATGTCACTGTGTTGAAAGAAACACCTGAATTACCATATCGTAACACTGAAGGCATTGTATATCCAGTCATGATCCTATTATCTACGCCACCTAATAAATTCCTCTCCAAAACCTCCCCAGCTAGGCTTCTCACCGGGTCGATATTCTCAGGAGTCATAAATGACTTTTGATACAACACCCTTGTCAAAATTGCCGCCGCACAAAAGAACAACGCTGGTCTTCCCCGCCATCTCCTTAACAACCTTATTAAAGCCCGCAACAGCTAGAGCAGCAGAACCTTCGACAATCATGTTCTCGTCAAACGCGAGAGTTTTCAGGCCTGCAACAATGTCTTCTTCGTTGCACTCGATAACGTGATCTACCACCGAGCTGGCTAGCGGAAGAGTGATGGTGTTTTCGTCGATACCCCCTGCTACCGCCTCGGCGAGGGTGGGCAGGTGTTCCGTCTCAACTACTCGACCAGCGCTCATGGAGGCAGCCAATGCCTTCGAGTTGATAGCAGCAATACCGTATATTTTGGTCTGCGGACTGAAGGCTTTGATCACAGACCCAATGCCACTGATCAATCCGCCGCCACCCATTGAGATGAAGACGTAGTCTACCTTGTCGCATTGCTCAAGGATCTCCAGTCCAATGGTGCCCTGGCCAGAAACGATTTCGATGTCGTTGTAGGGCGAGATGTACGTGTATGCTCCAGAAGCAGCCAGCTGCTGCGCATGCTGCTCAGCCAGGCCTGTCTCAGCACCGTGCAAGATCACATCGACGCCGTATGATTTGATCTTTTCCAGCTTTGCAGGAACCACTGTGTCTGGGAGCACAACAGTGAGCTCTTTTGACAAGGCCTGTGATGCCAAGGCGGCACCGATCCCATGGTTGCCAGAGGATGCAGTTATCAGCGGTCCTAGTCCGGTATGGGCAGACATCTTGGACATGGCACCCCGGAGCTTGAAGGACCCGGTGAGCTGAAAGTTCTCAGCCTTGAAGAGAACCTTTGCGCCATGGTCTAGCCCCGTCTTCCTAGCTGGAATGAGGGGCGTTTCGTAGATGTGGTGACGGATGCGATTTCGAGCTTGCACGGCGAGAGCGGCGATTTCATAGAAATTCGACATCTTGCTGAAAAGAGAACATGTGTTGATGGTAGATAATTAGGGAGGTTTTACGGGGCCTGCTGGTGTTTTTATACTTCGAGGCCCTGATCATGAACTGGGGTCACACTCAACCAAGGCAGGCAGGTTGAAGTAATCACCGCCGCACTCCTCATACAGTTTTGGTGCCAGTATCGGCGGTGTCTTTTCTTCGGCCTGCCTACCAGGCTTAAGCTGTCGGGATAATTGCCAATCGGACACGCTTAGCTTAATCCAGTTCTTCCGTAGGCGGTATAAGATGCATCTGTCATACATACCCAAGTGCATACTTGCATATAAGGACTATTCGCCACAGCCCTAGCACGTTGCGGAAGTCATCAACAGGCCCATTGGCCAAGTGACTCCGAATTGTTCTTAAAAAAAAGGCTCGACGTTCCGTTACCTGTGGGCCAAATCTCGGAGTCTCTTGCTTCAACACAGGGCGCGGGCTTTGGCTCACAGCTCCACTCCATGAATTATTGGCCAATGGCGATTTATTAATACGCCAGGAAATACTAGCATTCGGTCGCAGTGAATGCACATCCCCCGGAATGCAGGGGCTAGAACGGAGTTTAGCTTAGAATCTAGCAGAAGGTCACCGCTGACTGACTTCTTCATCTCAGTATATTTACCTACCACCCATTTGAATTGTATTCAGTCATTTCATGTTCCTTCTTTATTCTGTTTACGTTCCCTCGGACTGCCAACCATGTCTTATCGCGAACCCGTCACTACCTCCGCCGCCTGCGCGCCCCTCCCTCAATTCTCCCAAGCTGTCAAGTACAACGGGATGGTGTACTGCAGTGGCACAATCGGAATTGACCCAGTAACCGATGAACTCGTCTCAGGGACGGTAACGGATCGCGCACGCATGGCTCTCAAGAGCCTTCAAGCTGTACTTGAGGCCGCTGGGAGTGGCATGGATCGCGTGGTCAAGGCAAATATCTTTTTGGCCAACATGGAGGATTTCGATGCCGTCAATATTGCCTGGGATGAATTCTTCCCCCGTGACCCCAAGCCCGTAAGTTGGTTTAACGTCAACCAGCTCTTGGGCCGAGTCTGGACTGCTAACCGTTTTCTCAAGTGTCGAACTTGTGTGGCTGTCCACCAACTCCCACTGGGTACCGATGTTGAGATTGAAATGACAGCGAGCTATGACTAGGGAGCTATAAATTAGAGTTTTGGTATCTGAGATCTAGTTTAGATTTGGAGAGGCCATCGCGACTGAGCTGCTGTTGGACAGTATAGTATCGCTCTACAGCATTGTGAAGACCATGAAGGGCGATATCTCGTAGGATTCGGCTATGAAAAACAGCAATAGGTCTGCATACATTCATATTATTGTGCAGGTGTTCAGTCTACAAATACAAACAGAGCTCCATCTATGCTTCGTATCCTTTAGGTGCTGCCTCAAATATCTGACTCCGCCCTCGTGACAAGGTCAGTCAGAACTGGGTTCACTTAGTCTCGGCTAGCAGCCAGCATAGAGTTGCGTTTCAAGGGTCATGTTGGCTACTTTCGAGTTGCAAAATTAAGTGAGTGTGTGCCGCTTTTGCAAGCTGAACAGAGCTATCGACTCGGCAAGTCGAGGCATCAAGAGCAACTTGATGGTTAGCAGGATGACGGAACCAAACAAGATCGCGTGCTATTGAACATCCTTTAAGGCATGACGCTCTTCTGAGTGGCTAAACGCTTTCTCATTAGACTACTAGTCACCCTCGATAGTCTGTCATGACTATCTAATTGTGTTCATTCCCAAAGAACGATTGTTTTAGAGCCGAGCCGGTCTGGTTGGATTCACAGCAGCTCATTCATGATTTTTTTACGTGCGAACATGATACCATACTATGGTGCTCCTAGGGTTGTCAGTATTCTCACTTTCAGCTGTCATTCTTTCAAGACAAGTTCTTTGAGCCGAGGCCCGAAACACGAACCTCTCATGAAGAAACTCGTTGCAACCCAAGCCCACCTCTTCTTGGAGCGGCCCGAATTATATGTAGCAGGGATTTAAGGGCCGATTTCTAGTACAGTCGCTCGAAGATTTATTTGACAGGATCGGCGGAAACCCTACAAGGGTTGCAAAGCTTCAACAATGAGGAGAGTTCCCGAAAGATATGAAATCAGGCTAGGAACAGCCTAGCAAATTATGTAAAGCACCATCTAGCATGCCGCGATATGTTTCTCTTCCCAGTTTGTGCTAAAAGTTGTGCCCTATGTTGATATTTCTGACCCTCTCAACACTCTGCCTCTTGATCACCACTGCCGATCCTGGCCCTGTACAGAGGGAATCTCGTCGGACCGGCTTTGAGCCAATAGCATATCTACCCCCGGGTATGTAACCGCATTCACCAGGTCCACCGAGCTCATATAACCTCACATGATTACCCGCTGGCCATCGGGCCGATGATGATACAGGGACGCACTTGATGCGATGCAACAGCCGGTCGAACGTTTCCAATGGGATGAACTACGACTCTTGCACCCCTGTAACACACATCGTCATTGGGCGGGCAATCTAACTCGAAACGAGATTCTATTAGTCTACCCCGCAGTAAGCACCAATCATTCCATCGTGTTGAGCTCGGTCGTTTTCAAGCGAATCGGGCCCTCTCGCGAATCCAACCCCAGACGATGAAGGCTAAACCAGATTGGCTCTCAGGCTCATGACAGGGGCACTCGTGACACTCAACTCTTGTGGACGACTTTATTAGAGACATGAGATCCAAGTATTTAGACTCACATAAGTGCCACGCATCCCATCTTCCAAGTGCAAGACAGCACACCTCATCTTCAACAATCATCAGTCCCGGCCAAGATGAAGCCCTTTTGTGCATTGGCTGCTGTCTTTGCCAGCATATGCCCAGCCCTTGCAGCAGATACCGCTGCCTGGAAATCTCGAAACATCTACTTTGTTCTCACCGATCGGATCGCTCGCAGCTCCACTGATAATGGAGGCGCATGTTCGGATCTGGGCTCCTACTGCGGCGGGACCTTTAAAGGCCTGGAGTCTAAGCTTGACTATATCCGAGGCATGGGCTTTGATGCCATCTGGATTACCCCGGTTGTCTCTAGTAAGCCTGTACGACACATATGCAGCCATTCATTCAATAACCATGTCCTCAGATACTCCAAATGGATACCATGGGTATTGGGCCGACGATTTGTATGCCATCAACTCCAAGTATGGGACGGCTGAAGACTTGAAGAGCCTAGTCAGCTCAGCGCACGAAAAGGTGACAAGTCCATGTTCTCTGCCAACCTCGATACTGATAGGCTTAGGGAATCTATGTCATGGTTGATGTGGTCGCCAACCACATGGGCCCAAACATTGGGGGCCACAAGCCTGAGCCTCTGAATCAGCAAAGCTCATACCATTCGGCGTGCGAGATCAACTACTCCGATCAAACAAGCATCGAGGTCTGCAGCATCGCTGGCCTCCCTGATGTCAAGACGGAGAATGCCGAGATCCGCACTCTTTACCAAGATTGGATTAAGTGGTTGGTGAAGGAGTACCAATTCGATGGTATCCGGATTGACACTGTCAAACACGTCGAAAAGGACTTTTGGCCCGGCTTTCAATCAGCTGCCGGAGTATACTCCATTGGAGAAGTCTTTGATGGCAATCCAGACTATCTGGCCGGATATGCTAGTGTCATGCCTGGCCTTCTCAACTACGCCATCTATTACCCGATGAACAGATTTTACCAGCAACAAGGATCATCTCAGGAGTTGGTCAACATGCATGATGAAATCAGCGCCAAATTCCCCGACCCCAGTGCTTTGGGCACCTTTTTGGACAATCATGACAATGCTCGATGGCTGAACCGAAAGAACGACATTTCCCTTCTCAAGAATGCCCTAGCCCACGTCATTCTTGCCAGAGGTATCCCCATTGTCTACTACGGAACCGAACAGGGGTATTCGGGAGGGAACGACCCGGCAAATCGAGAGGATCTCTGGCGAAGCGGATACAACACCAATGCAGACTTGTATCAAGCCATCTCCCGTCTTTCCAATGCACGATCAAAGGCCGGAGGTCTTGGCGGGAATGACCACAAGCATCTGTTTGTAGAAAACAACGTCTACGCATGGAGCCGTGCTGGGGGGGACCTCGTCGTGCTCACCACCAATCGGGGCCAGGGCTGGTCAGGTCAGTATTGCTTCAATACAGGAAGGTCAAACAAGTCATGGAACAATGTTTTTGGACAAGGTTCGTATACGTCAAACAATGATGGTCAGGTTTGTGTCAATGTCGTGAACGGGGAGCCTGTTGTGTTGCTTGCGAGCTAGGTTGCTGGCCGATGATTTTTGATCAAGGCAGTTCATGTCAATACTTGTTTCATTTCGAACCCAATCATTTGAAGGATATTCAGAGTGTGTCCATAGTATTTAGGCAGTTCAACCGTACATAACAAGATCAGTCTTTACCTGAAATTTTGGAAAGTGAAGAAACACGAGTAGAAGACGCGAACACAAGGCCAGACTGATTGCAGCACGGTGGTCAAGCTTGGCTCCAAACAGACATTGAACGACAGACGAGGAAAGACAGGCCACGAGCCTCTATTATCGACAGGTAGGAACTGGAAGTATCGTAGAGTGGACCTGGGGTTTGATTGAGGGTATCACTGGCTCGCTTTCGTAATGAAGCTGATGGTGCATACACGAAATATCGTGGCTTCGAGGTGAGCGTCAGGGTTGAGCAAGCTAAGGAGCCACAGAAGGGCAAGTGCCTGAGTCACGCCTGCTGATGTGAGATTTTTGTTGGATTGTGACCCTGTAT